>BCLG01005737.1:0-23241 GCA_001602295.1 Zoysia matrella | reverse complement strand
CCGGCTGCAGCCTTGCCCCTAGGCTCAGGGCTGCCAGTTCGTCCCGAGGGCGGCCAGACCTGGCCAACGGTGTCTACCGCGGGGCGCGGGGACAGGTTGGCGCCCAGCGTGTTGCCGGGAGTCACCAGTTCCGCGTCCTTCGGGGCGTGGAGAGTGAAGCATTTCCTCGACGGGTCGTGCCCTAGAATGAGACGGCTCCGGCGCCACCGAATAGGATGCCTCTTGCACAGAGCCTGGAGGCGCAGCTCGCCACCTTTGTTTGCGACGAAGTTCAGCCTCACGAAGCGAAAAGCCTGCCCAGAGGTGAAGGTAGGGACCTGCCACGGCCGACCATCTTCAGGGACAGCGACCGCGAAGCCCCCGAAGCGGAGGTGGAAGATCGAAGTATCTCTCACTACAGCAAAGTAGGAAGTCATCGAAAAACCGAAGCGAGAGCGCACCAAAAGAGAAATGACTCCTCTTTCTGGCGCGCCACCTGTCTGCGTTCTGACCACCGGCACAGTATAAATATACGATCGTGGGGGAGGTGTGCCTTCGTATTCGATATGGCCTAGTCTAAGGAAGACTCAAGGGGGATTTAACCTGGTTCGGGTCACCTCGAGCGGTGTAACACCCTACGTTCAGGGAGCGGATTATCTCGATGATAATAGTACAAGAGCCAGATTCTCTCTTCGCGAGAGGATCCGGAACGAATCAAAAGCGATCGGAGTGTGGATGAAGTGGGCATGCTTGCTTAAAGAGATGCAAGAACCCAGGGCCCTAGTGGTGTTCGTTGGTTTGTTTTTCGTTGTTCTTTTTGTTCGGGTTGTTCTCTCTATCGCTCCCCGGGTCTTTTTTATATAGGGCGGCCCAGGGTTACAAATGGTGGGTCCTACGCGATCCTGCGGCCTCGTCGACAGGTGGGTCTTTCCGCTGTTGTCGCCATCATTCGCTTTGCCCAGGCGCGAGCGTGACCCGTCGCGTCGCGCGCAGCGGCGGGTACTGTGATGCCTGTCCGATAGTGCTGTGTCAGCCACAATGCCGTCAGGTCTTGTCCATCGACTGTTGCGGCTTCTGCTGGAGTGCCGTCGTGATGAATCTCGTCCCGTCCCGTCAGGGCAGTTGGCAGGTGGCCACTAGAGTAAATATGCCATAACACGGTACCTACTCCCCAGGGATCGCTCCTCTGAGGGTCGGTTCTTGGAAGCTGAAGTCTCCGTGCGTCTTAGGGCGGCTAAGACTTGCTGACATAGATCGCTGGCTTAGGGGTCGGATCACGTGGTCGTCCGACTCTTAATCCGAGGTTTTACGTGTACGAGCACGGATTATTAGATACCCGAGGTATGTGATCTCGACAGTCTCCGCTTACAAGAACCTTACCGTTTCAGGCACCGCCAAACCGGGTGCCCTGCTGATCAGGGCAGTGATATCAAGGGCCATGGGCTTGCCATCATCACCGGAGGCAGCAGTGAGCTCCACCTGTTGGCCCTCTGATAGCGTACGTGCCAAAGCCATCACCGTTAGCCTTGTCGATCGCGGTGAAGTGCACGAAGCAGTCCTTGGCGTCACCGGCTCCGGTGATGAACCCGTCCCCCTTCGACTCGTCAAACGTCTTCACCGTCCATGGTGCCTGCCATGGTGCCGACGATGACGATGGCCAGAGGAGAGGCGACAGTGTGATGGATTGAGCGAGAACTCGTGGACGTGCGTCATTATATAGTCTGGGACGATGCAGTTGAGATCGATGCCCAAATGATTTGAGAGACGCCGAGATATTCTGTGGACCAATCCGACTTCGGCAACAATTCAGTTATCAGTGATGCTGTTGTCTGGAGATCAAACTGCACGGTACGAGCAGAACGCTACTCCTCGTGGTACAACCTCGTATGCGCAGGATTCCGGCTGCCGTCGACGAAACTGAAACCGAGGTGAGAGACGTACGCGTCCCGCAAGGCCGGTGTGGCGACGAAGTAGACGACGAGGCTGTCGCCGCCGCCGAAGTAGGATATATCGCCGTGGAAGGCGAACGATTCGAGCGCCGGCGCGATGATCCAGAGCTCACGCACTGCAAGGCAGTTCACGAGATCCAGGCCCCGCAGCCTCGCGCCGGCGACCTTCACGTGCAAGAGGACGTTGCAGCTTCGCAGGCTGACGAACTCGAGCGAGCGCAGGTTGACGAGGATGTCGCGGAGCGCCTGGTCGCTGACGTCGGCGTGGCTGAGGGATAGCGCGCGGAGGCCCATGAGCCTGGCGGCGTCGGACGGGACGGCGCGGAGGCTGCACCGGACAAGCGCGAGCCGCGCCAGACAGCTCTTGGGCAGGAACAGGTCGGCAGGGAGCTCTAAGAAGCAGTCGCTCTCCTCCAACTCGATTCCCCCCTGGTCGTCTACGGCCCTGCGCCACCGCGTCGCCGTCAGGTCCACCTCCACCTCCCTAGCACCCTGCGCCACGGCGGCCGTGACCCACTCGATGACGTCCCCCCTGAACCCGCCGGCCGGTGATCGGAACGCTACGCGGAACACGTCGAGCGGAGCGCTCGGCGTGGAGTCGGAGACAGCGGCGTACCGTGGCCGCGGCCTGAGCCGGCGGCTGGCCGCGGGCGAAGTCGTGGCCGCCCAAGTCGAGGACAGGGGACGCAACGAGCGCGCCGAGCCACAGGCGCGGCCACCGCCGGGAGAGCGCGCTGGTGCAGACGGCGTCCTTGAGGGGCACCTCGCGGAGGATGGAGTGGAGGAGGTCGTCGGGGAGGGCGCTCAGCCTGTCATCGGCCGCCTCCCCCGCCATGGCATTGCCTCCACGCTTGCTCGGGCGGTAGCCACGGCGCGATTCCATTGCAGACTCGAGTTTGGTGGATGTGCTGCAAGTCGTGGAGTTGAAATGCCTGACGCTTTGACGAGGCTTTTATATTGTGCTGTACTACACGCCGTTGCGAGCAGCTTGTCGTGCAAGATTGAACAGCAAACGTGACGAAATAGATTCGCATTGTATCATCTCCATATTAAAAAAAAATTAACTTTCACAAACTTAAAACTATCTATATCATTGTAATACAAAACTACAACTTTTATGACCATTTAAAAAAACCACAACTATTTTAACTGTGTATAAAAAACTACAACTTTTATTTTTATTATATGCTACATGTCAAGTACATGCAGGTCAACATTTCGAACCGTAGATCATTCATAATGCAGATGCCTACCAGTTATTATTATATTAGCACACTAAACAATCTTAGCCAACAACGTACTCCTCAAAATTAAATATAGTATGATGTAGAGCACCGCAGTAAAAACTAATGAACAAAAGAAATTTGCAATTGGCATTACCATCCCGGCATTAAAGCTGCAGCCCCTAACCATTTAGCATTTCGGAAGAAAACTCTTCTTTCACAGCGAATATAAGAATTGATACATGAGAACTGAAATAGGCAATCTTACCAGTCACAAAAAAAAAAAAAGAAAGGAAAAAGAAACAGGCACTCTTACACATATTACCTTACTTCAATGGTCCAAACCTTGTGAAATACATAAATATCATTGTCATCAAACTTGTTGAACCCTAGGATAAACCTGTCGAACAGGTTCCAAATATATCCATCATCCAAACTTGTTAAACCCCAGAAGAACACAATCTTTTGAATAAATGAGAACCAAAATGAATGGCGACCAGTTGCAACTAGGTGGTATGTAAATAATGCTTGTAAATAATGCTAGTATACAATTCTCGCCTCTCAAAATCTTTGATGCCAACTTACAACAGTAACTGGATCACGAGCTATTATCGGCCATATCCTGATGGTGGCCTCCGGTTGGAACTTCTGTCCAAAGCACCATATCGGTTCCGTGATAGCTGTGACTGTGAATCAGCTCGAGGGTGGTGTTGTGGGTGTTGTACCCCACCTCCATAAGGCCCTCTTCCCGCATAGGAGCTATATGATTGCTGCTGCCACTGTTCAGCTCCACGATATGGATGGGGCTGGTAGCGTCCACCATGAATCCCAAAGTATACGGATGGGGTTCGCGCATATTGTTCAGGACCGAATGCCTGAGCTGGAGGCTGTGAGGAATACATGTTGCCACCAGGCTGCTGGTATCCATATGTAGGTGGAGCCCTACCTCTTGTGCCATGGTGGCTATCTCTTGCGTATGGGTGAGATTGTTGCCTTCCTTGGTTACCTAGATGACGATCTGATCCTGCTGATGCATAGGCTGGTGCCTGACCATTCAGTAAATTATCGCTAGGAACATACCAACCAGGACATCCAGTAGGCTGTTCCATTGGTGGAGGCATGCCTTGATAACCAATATGGTGCCCTACATTAAGTTGATGCATGCCATAAATTATCGTTTGGTTTGGCACAGATGGGGCACTGTAGCACCCACGACCCTGAACATTTAAGCTGTTCACGACTAGACGGTGGGCTGCCTCTCCGAGATGGCGCCCAGATATTGCTCCTGCTGGATTTTCCCTTAGATGGCGGCCAGATAAATTTCCTACTAGGTTTTGCCTGGAAACCATTTAACATGTAGGCCATGATTTCAATGTCTGCACAAGTTCACTAAATAACAGAAAGGGCTGACAAAATACCTGTTACTATTATCGTGAGGCCTCCTTCCATTGTCTTCATGCCACAGCACTGGAGGTGGTTTCAGATCACTGGCTTCAACAGTCTAGAGTAGATTAAACAAAGAGTTTATTTACTGCTGATAACATATAGCAGCAATGATGCTACATTTGCAGAAATTACATACCTTTTTGGGTAAGATAACACCAGCTGGTGGCCGGGCTATGTGCTTATGATGATCTGGAAGCTTATAGATTGAGCATCTAGTTGATAGACATGCAATATTTTTTAAAAGTAATAAATGCAATATTGTTAGTTAGATCCACTAAAAATGTTAACCATGTCATGTAAAGGTGTTAAGCTTACACCACTTGATTGTCCATAATATCTTCCAGTCCATCCACAGGAGACCTAAAAACAGGAGGGCATGGGTCCCCACTGCAAAGCAAGATATAGCCATTCATTCCTCCGCTGTACAAAGTAAGTTAGGGCATGTGTTAGAGCAATTTTAAAAAAGAAAAATGTTTTTTCCGCTCATATGAAGTCAGACATGTTTCTTTTTTACAAAACAACTAGGCAGAAATGATTCAATATTGTTTTATTCAATTACTAATACCACACCCCCTTCCCCTTTCTTGCCTATCCATCACGTCTCATGACACAGGTAATCCAAATATCAATACCAATTTTAAAAAAAACGAAATTACTTGTTTAATCTATGACTCCAATAAATCTTAGCTAACCTAGCAGAAGGATCAATCTTTTCTTTAATTCCCCCTCGCTCTTTGTCAGGCAGATGTCCAAATTTGCTGCTAAGAGAGTAGATGTAAGGGGAAAGCGTATGTGAGCCATTCACAAAAAGCATATCACACAAGACACTATTCCTCCTAGCTTCTTCAGGCTGCACAGCAAGTGAGGAAACAAAATAAATATTTGATAACTGTTTTACTTCCATGTGGCTTATAGAGCACAAGTGCATGACGAAACATTCATATTCATACCGTCAAAGTATGCTCAACTTTTTTAATCTCAGCCAGTAAGCGAGCTTCATCGATAAAGGGCAATTTTGCTATTCCCTGTAGCACACGAATCATATTCAGTCGACAGGTATGCACATATTGAGCATATAAATATGCTCTCTTAAGACCATTTTTTACCTGCCAAGAATATCTTTTTCCATTCATATCAACTTCAAAATCTGCACAATAAAATGATGAAATGGGATCATACAAAATCTTTAACCAAGGATATCATAATATATGAGCATACAGCAAAATCAGCAAGCAGGGGCTTCCCCTGTTTTGTTTACTTAAAACAGCAAAATCATCATACCGGTAGGATAAAAATCAATTATTGGTGAATTTGGATCAGTCATCAATTGCCGATATTGCAGCGGCAGTGCATGGGCACTGAAAATTTGGTGAGACATGCTGTCAAATACTTTCCACCACAACGATAAAAGGAACTACGATAAAAAAAATTGCAATTCTCAGTCACCTTGCAGCCGGAAAAACACCCATAAGCTGATCAAAAGGTTTGAATGGCGTCCCAAGTTCAAATTTTATATTAAGCTGGCCCAAACCCCTTAGATCTGATGCAAACGGAGCATAGTGATAAGGGTAAAACCTAAAATTACGATATTTAGCATAAAATGTTAGATGCAGAGGCAGCTAAAGTGGTCAAGCCTTCCAATAAGACACTGCAAATGAACATTTAGACAAGCTAAATTACCACTGCCATGAGCAGACCCCTTCATAATAGTAGTGCATTACCCAACATAAACCTTCAGTGTATTTGAGGACCTAAGTGCGGAGCACAGCACATAATATAAGATAATAATCGTGTAGATAAAGAAAAGCAATAAAATAAAGATTATATCACCTACGTAATCAAAGTTCACACAAGTAACTTGTACACATATACCACATCGTGATACTAGTGAAAAATAAAAGCAGAAAATCTGAAGGAACTGAGGTACATACAACATCTCTACGTATTTCTTCAATCTGTTCAGGTGTTCTTGCCCCAAATTTCTCTCCGTAGTACCTTTCCTTCCATCCTGGTTCTCCAAGCTTCACCTGTGTGAAAGAAACAATAATGTTGTATACTGACAAGAATATTGTGAAATCAAATTATCAGAAGAAAGTGAATAAACACATAAACCTAAATAAGTTTTATTATTTTATCCAAAATTCAGTGTACAATTTTCAATTAGATATATGTGGTATCCAGTGTTTTTTCAGTAAAACACCGTTCTTTAATTTGTCATGTCGTATAAATGCGCAACCAAATTAAGTTAAATGACATTACATCTAACAGATTACAGAAACGGTGCACACTTACAAATTACCAAAGAGATACAATATACCTTGTCCTCCTCTGGGTTTTCAGAATTAAAAATATCTGACTTCTCACGAAGTGCATCTTTAAGCATCGACTTCAAATCTTCTTTGTTTTCACGTTCCTAAGAAAGGCATCACGAGTATCAGATCAAACAGCAAGAAATATTTCTTTCGAAAAATATGTTAGACCTTCCAAGGCAAATAAAATCAATTACTTGGGCTTCCAGGTCATTTTCAGCTTCAACTATGGCAGTGGCCACACTGGAACCTGAAGATGATACTCGTGCAGCTTTACGAACTCGATTATGAGATCCATTCTGCACATATGGTGCAGGCACAGCACCAGAGGCAAGCCGGGACCCTTGAAAACGAGTAACAGGTACAATTAGATCATCCCGAACATGGGGATCCAGATCATCACCTCGCTTCGCTTGGGCCTTTTCCCGTTTTATTCTTTCTGCTTGACGCTACAAGACAGTATGATTACAAGTTTAAGTGGAAACGCCCGATTCCCATGCAGAACAAGGCAACTGACCAAAGCAAACGCATAATAAGGGCTGCTAGTGTTTTTGTCCAAGTCTTCAAATTGTCTTGTTAAAAAAAGTTAGATAAACCCAGGTAATACTTGCAAAGGTACATCTCCACCTAAACCTTATAAATATGCCCCTGCAATCAAAATCCATGGCTATCTCAATTCCACAAATCTGGAGAGAAAGCCTTTCTTATGAAGATATATTGGTCTACAACATGGAACCAGTACTTTCCTTAAAAAAACATGGAACCAGTACAGGCAAAACTTTGAAACTATAGAAAACACTACAGGTAATAAATAATACAGTTGCCTGCGTGAGCACACAAGATCGAAACTGCTAATGCTACAAGCATTTTAAGCAAAATGTTGAATGTTCTATTCACAGCTCAATGTCTACAAAATATATGAAAGGCAATAGTCATCATCGGCACCTGATGTAAACGAGCCCTTTTCTGAAATATTTTATCCTCATAGGCACCAACAGCCTGAATGAACTGTTCAACTCTTTCCAAATCGGGCTGAAAAAAGAGATATAAAACAAGTTACTCAGGATATATCAATTTTTACATCAAGCGCAACTAATTAATTTCTGAATTTGCTATATGGAATAGCGCAGATAGAAATGAACTTATAATTACCGTGCAAGAATCAGTTAAATAACCACCCATGGAAGGAAACTCCTTCTTGTATACAGCCATGAGCAAATTTATAGCTCCCTGAATACAGAATAGGACACCAGAACCATGTGACAAGAATGAACTACAAACAACAATTTGATCTTGCAGAACATTACATAGTACATAAATAACTATTCAGTCTACAGTAAAAAACTTCAAAGATACTAGATGCGAATGTGGGTAATGTGTCAAAGAGTGAAGCACAAAGCAGGAGACAAACCTCACGAATCTCTAGCGTCGGCATATGTGGAAGAAAATCATTGCCAACAAAAAAGCACATGAAGATAAAATCATCAACAATTCGTTCAAAGTCAATTTGGAAAGGTGGGTTTGGCATTCTGAACTCATATTCTAAGTACTCCCGAAGGGTCCATATATTCAAGAGCTGCAAAATTACAGGAGCACACACAATAAATAAACAAAGCTATTCAAAAAAAAATATATAAAGGAGACACATTAAGCAACATGTTATAACGGGAAAAATATTTATTACCTGATAAGGCTTCCTGGGAACAATAGCATCACCTTTCTCATCAAATTCCCCAGCTTTTCGTTTAACCTTTCCTTCACAATTTGCTGCTAGATGTCCTACTTGACCACACAAGAAGCATTTATCCTGCTGGCCAGGCGTAAATACTACCTGTAAACACACATAAACAAGTATAGAAACAGAAAGTAATGTCAGCAGAAGAGCATAGAGGCAAACTAAAATTTTCTTGAAGTAGAACAATATAACATCTATAGACGTTAAAAAAGCATATAACCCACATTAAGGAGAGCTAACCTCTCTCAATATAGAGAAATGTACTTCATGTGTTGCTAGAGCTAACATGATCAGATCTGCATCCTGCATCAATGAGAACATAAAGCTGCATTAGCTGGCCTAAAATGCAGGAGAAAAAACAATAAAATTATATAAGTTCATATAACATACCAACCCATACAAGCAATGGCGAGTGTTTGGATTAAAACCAGCGAGATTCCGTTGGCCACGAATGTACGACATGATTTTATGTTCCCCTTCACCAGGAACATTGGCATCAGATAAAATAACCTTCAAAAGAGTTTAATTAGAATACACATGGCAGATTCAAATTCAGGCTTCTGAGTTCAGTGGTAGTTTTTTTTTTCCAAACTAGGAGACTTTTAGAATGTTGTTAAGAACAAACAATAAACCAGGATCAGCTCATACATACTTTAATTTGTTTCCATCCAGGATCATAATTCAATCTGAGATGAATGTAATACTGCAAAGCAACTGATAAAACAGCCATAAACTCAGTCCCTGGAGTAATGACATTAGAATCACAGGTTTGTGATTGCTGTTTAGGAGGAAGCTTTCTGCCTTCCCTCTCAAATTCTTCACGCAGTCGTTCTTCTTCAGCAGCCTATAGGTGTGCAGAAATATTGAGTTGTTAGTGTGGTTGGTTACAACAGCTCAGAACGATAACTAATGGGATACCATAAAGAGCATCGGAAGATAGCTCCAGCAGAAAACTCACCGCATCAGCTGCATCTTTTGCAGCCCTGAATCGTCTGGAGCGCTGCTGGTTCATCTTAGCACGAGGAGCCACACCATCTATAAAAGCCATTGTGCAATGGAAACAAATATGAACAGATAAATCGAATACCATAATAAGAAGTATGATATGATGATAACTATTTTTGAGCAAAAAAATGTTCAAACAAGGGATACAAAACAACCATGCATATAAATTACTTGAGAAAACAATCTCTGATTAAGGCACAGACACTTCTGTAAAAATAAAGTAGTTCACATGACAATACCAACAGGGCAAAATGAAAATACACTGAATCATAACTTTTAAAAGTATCTAGCACTCCAGTAGTAACAATGCACTACAATAAATAGGTGGAACGGCAACAAAATTTCCTTCAGAATAGGCATTGCAACACATACCAATTGCCATGTATAAAAGCTTCCGAGGACGAATCATGTTGAATAGTCTGTCAATGTAATCAAACACACACTGAAAAACCTCACTGAAGGTTGTTGGGGAGGGCTACAGCACAGGAAACCATGGTTAATATTTAAATTAACATAACAAACAGAGGACAAGCAAAAAAAAAAAAACCTCAAGTAAAACTCTCAAAGCATTTGTGCAGTAGCAGCATTCATTCTGCTAAGTGCTAATTGAAATAGCAACAGAAACAAATCGCACTAACTATGAATTGATAGCAATACATTTTCATTGCAATTTGGCAAAGACAGAAGCAGACTCGACCTCAGTAACTAAAGCAAGCATTAATTTGAGCAAATGGATGAACCTAACATCTCTCAATATTTCAAGGACACTTACAGAAAACTAAGCAATTCATTCTGCTTCCTAGCAGCAATCAATTTATCAATTGAACACAAGTAAAACCCCACCAATAACAATATTATCCTCCGGGCTCCCACCATTCAATGATACGTCACAAACTGACTCTTTAACACCAATGCAATCCCAGCCTTAATTACTCTAAAACCCAAGGAACCCATACCGAGAGACACCAAGGCTGGGAGGAACCGAAGATGGAAGGAAAGAAGCGGGCCGTACCCTGTCCTCCGGGTGGAAGCATGGGTGGATGATGCCGTTCATGTCGAGGTAGAGGTTGTCATACTCGAGGCCGTTGGGATTGGGCTTGGAGGTGTCGACGGGCACCTTGACGCCCTCGATCTCCACGGGCTCCTCCTCCACCACGTCCACCACCACCATAGGGTACTTCTCCGCCAGCCATCGGTAGAACGCCGGGACACCCATCTCCGCTGCCGCTGCTTCCGGGTGCCGGTGGTCCCTCCCCGCCGGAACCCTACACCCGAGTAGGGGATATCCGACCCAGTCGGCGAGCTCACGAGGGAGGTCGATGAAAGGGAAGAAGAGGCGCGAAACCCTAATCAGAGCGGGGATGCCACTGTCGGGTCGGGTGTAATCGAGCAAGCTCTGAACCAGAGCTTGCCACCAAAACCGTGATGACGTTGGCGAGGACCAGATGTCAACGGATTGGGATCGTCGGCAGTCGGCGCCCAGCAGTCGCTGGGAGCAGTCAGACTCCTCCGACGTCGGATGCGGAGGAACGTATCCGACGTCGCCCGCTTGCTACCGAAGCCTGCAGAGTTTTTCTAATAAAATTAATTCTTGTTTTTTCATTTTAAAAAGTTAAAAAAATAACATTCTAGTGCTTAAAGTTCATGCAAATTTTTTAGTGGAAGTAAAAAATATATACAACTATTTAATTAAATTATTAAAAAATATATTGAAAAGTTAAAAAAATGTTGAGAAGAGATAAAAGTATATTAAAATGTGATAAATTTGTGTTAAGAATAGAGAAAAGTGAGAAAAGCCTCAATTTTTTCTAAATTATAAGCTATTCTCGCTTTTTAATATACTTTATCTCTTCATAATACTTTCTCCGTCTTTTTTGTAAGTGATTATGAGTATAGGTACCGAAAATAAAAAAATGAAAAAAGTGAGATATTCTAAAAATAAGAAGAAGATAAATAGAGTGGAGATGTTGAAAATAAAAAATATTATCTCGGAAAGTAAAAACAACTTATAATTTAAAAAAATTTGAGGAGTCAAAATGAATTTTATAATTTGAAAGGAAGGGAGTACTTCTATAGCTCTCTCTCCCTCTCGTTTTTAAAACATCTTATATTTTTTTCACTTTTTGATATATTTGTTTATAGTTTAAATAGTTGCATATATTTTTGTACTTCCATTAAAAAAGTTACATAAAATTTGAGCACTAGAATGTTATTTTTTTAATTTTTTTAAATGAGAAAACAAAATTTCATTAGCAAACGCTGCAGGCTTCCGGGCAGCAAGCGAGCACCGTCGGATACGCTCCTCGGCATCGGACGTCGGAGGAGTCGACTGCTCCCAGCGACTGCTGGGGCGCTGACGGCCGACGATCCCAATCCCAACCGGGTGGAGACTGGACGGGAGTAAATCTAGACTGGAGACGAAATAGAAGCCCAAGAATGAAAGAAAAATGGGCTTATCATCACATCTGCCAGCCCATTATTATAACGGCCCATCATGGCTTTCGTTTTTGGGCTTATTTTGCTCAAATTCAACCCAGCACGCGAATCACGCGCCACAAACGCCCAGGCTCCGCCCTGCCACTTCGCCGGCGGCGAGCGCGCCACCCGCCGCATGCCGTCGCCGCCTTCTCTGCACCCGGCGCTCCACCGCGTGTTGTCGCTCCTCTCGCGCATCGCATCCCCTCGCCAACTCCTGCAGGCCCACGCATTCCTCATCCCCCGCGGCGGCTACCGCCATCCGCGCCTCCTCTCCGCGCTTCTCCTCGCCTCCTTTCGCCTCGGGCCCCGCCCACACGCCGTTTCCCTCCTCCGCCGCATTCATCCGTCGGTTGTGCTTAGGTCCGCCGCGCGCGTGCCGCACCTTAGACGCGGACTCGGTCCCCAGCTCCACTCCTTGCTCTTCCGCGCCGGCCTCGCGGCATCCGACGTACGCGCCTCCTCCAGCCTCGTCCAGTTATACTGCTCTTGCGGCCACATCGCTGCCGCGCGCAGAGTGTTCGAGGAGATTACCGATAGAGACTTGGTTGCCTGGAACGTTATGATCTCGGGGTATGTGAAGGCCGGGGACCTGGTCCGCGCACGTGAGCTGTTTGATATTATGCTGGAGAGGAACGTGGTGTCATGGACGACAGTGATCGGGGCGTATGCGCAGATGAAGCAGCCGGAGGAGGCGATCGAGGTGTTCCGGAGGATGCAGGTGGAGGAGGGGATCGAACCGGATGGGGTGGCACTGCTGTCGGTTTTGTCCGCCTGTGGTGATCTTGGAGCTGTCGATCTAGGGGAGTGGGTGCACAGGTTGGTAGTGAGGCGTGGATTACACCGAGAGATTCCACTGATGAATGCAACCATTGACATGTACGTTAAGTGCGGGTGCATTGGGAAGGCAGTGGAGGTGTTTGAGGGCATGGAGCAGAAGAGCGTTGTCACTTGGACGACATTGATTGCTGGATTCGCATTGCACGGCCTTGGTATGCAAGCTGTCGAGATGTTTCGCCGAATGGAGGGGGAGAATGGGGCACCAAACGATGTCACTTTCCTTGCAATCCTGTCAGCGTGCAGCCATGTCGGACTGACTGAATTGGGCCGTTGGTATTTCAACACCATGGTGTCTCAGTATAGGATCAAGCCACGAGTTGAGCATTATGGGTGCATGGTTGATCTACTTGGTCGTGCTGGTTGTTTGAAGGAGGCTCAAGATTTAGTTCATGATATGCCTTTCAAGGCAAATGCAGCAATATGGGGAGCTCTTCTTGCTGCTGCTCGTACCCATGGTGATGCTGACCTTGGGGAACAAGCCTTATTGCATCTAATTGAGCTTGAGCCTCACAACAGTGGAAACTATATTCTCCTGTCGAATACCTACGCAGAACAAGAAAGGTGGGATGATGTAAGCAAACTTCGAAAGGCGATGAAAGAAAGGGGACTGAGAAATGTACCTGGGGCAAGTTCTATTGAAGTTGATGGCATGGTTCATGAGTTCACTTCCAGAGATGGATCTCATCCTTGCTCACATAACATATGTGAAATATTAAGTGAGATCAACACTAACATGAAATCTGTTGGTTTTGCTGCTTTGCACGAAGTACTGCTTGATGTCGAAGAACGCTAAGATCCCTAAGTAATTATCTATTTATTTTGCTTGCCAATTTTGCACTTAATGGCATGGTTCATGAATCCACTCCTGGATCCTCACCTTTTCATACAGAAGATATCTGATATGCTATAGGACCAGTTCTTTCACAAAAATTATGGATGGTAATTTGAAACCCTATTATTATGTCCATTATTATGGATTACTTCTTTCTGTAGAAAGAAAATTAGAATATTTTATGGCCCTCATGAAATGATATGTATTTGCATAACGGAATTTGCTGAACCTCATATAGCTTAGAGTCGGTGATAGTTGTGTGTGCAAGGTCAAAGCTCAAAATTATGATCCCCAGCAGGCTTATTTTGCCACGAGAGGTTTTATATCCTTCGTCGATTTGGACCTTTGGTTACAGATAGGGAACCACCTGTAGAGGATTGTGAATTCACGTACACCCATCATTCTCTTCCAGGCTTCTCCATTTGAATATATCATATAAAACAAGATAGGTCACTAACTTCTTGACTTCACCTAACAAAGAAGCTCTAGCATGGTGAGTTGGTGTCTCACTAGTGTACAACAACAGTCATGGTATTTAAAAAGAGATGTAAGATAACTCGTCTCTGGAGTTCCTGTAATACAATAGCTCACTTACATACTGAAACACGATAATAATACATAAAAAAATTTATCATTTTCATCATTTTGTTATACTGTTTTCCTCCATTTTGGGATATCCAAATTTTCTAGAAAGAATCCATCTGTAATCAAACAAATATATCATGATTAAATCAGCAGTTCAGCTGCCACTGTGAAAAATTGACAGTGTTCATTGTGGCTGAGTGCATTGCTTTCTGTAGTACCGAGTCTTAGAATCGTGTACCACCTCTCTTGTATTCCCTCTCTTGTATGCTACAGCTTAGAATCCTTTTAGTATGAGATTTTATTTAATTTAGAGCATCAAGCTCTGGAAGAAGTCTTCCTCTAATCCAAGGCTCATCATGCCCATTCCAAGAAGACCACCAATCCATGCTGTTCGAAGAGCTCTGAAGAACTTTGCTAAATTACCTGTAGAGAAGAACAGACTTTATTAATAATTATATAATAGGCACAATATGACCGCCAATAGAAATGTGAAACCGAAGTCAAAAACACAAATGGTCAGATTTAGTATTAATTTTAGAGTTGTGTACTAGTTTATACAGTTAGAATATATAATATTAAATGAACAGAGCAAATATTTACATATCCGATTTTAGTGTAATGCCATGAATATTTCACCAATCCCATTAGTCGTCACATGAACTGTTTTCCTGTTATGACATGATTTTGCTGGATTTGATATTTTTGCTTAACAGAAACAATTTATTACAATATTATTAGCTAACAGTCACACAGACTCATGCTAATGTGAATTTATCTTGATTATCAAACATATCTTGGCTCCATTAGTTTGGGTGTAATGATGCTTATGTTCAGTGCTTCTTCCATTTTCTCTAGGAAGTAACTCTATACTTAGTAGCTCTTAAGTTGTTTGTTGGAACGATCAATAATGAAATTTAATTGGCAAATGCTACGGTCTCTTCTCTCTGCTGATGTGCCTTAAAAGAAAGCGGATGCTGGGTAACCTCAGGGCAAAAGCTGTACATCAGATACATGACTCGGTTAGACTCTGAGATATCCCCCGTGAAAATGCATATGAAGGTATTGCTTGATAGTTATTTTTGAAATTTAGACTTAGCACCCATTTTGTAAATTTATTTTTACTTAAGTATTTGTATTGTGTGATGTTCCACTTAGGTCTGGGACAACCATCACAGCTTCCTTGTGAAATTTTCCCCCTACTTGTAATCAATTTATCAGGACTAATATTGACAAAGTAATGTATGACATAACTGTACCTATATAGTGCTCTTTATCATGAAACCTGATTTCAGGTTCTATGCTCGGATCAGCTTTTGCTTCCTTGTCTAGCTGCTTTGGAATGCAGCTGTCCATCATTCCTTTCAGCGATCTGCAACTTCCACGATACGCAAGCCTTTCATTTTTCAGTTCCTTTATTTCAGTGTTTCTACAAAGTTCTGATGGAGGAGTGCTTAAATCTGTCATTGTAATTTGATTAACAGCCTTGGTCTGCTTTATATCTTCTAAGTTATGTGTGGATGAAGAAAGGTCCATGTCGCTGCCTTCGTCCTGTCCCCGCTTAAAATCTTTAGTCCATTCCATATGTTGTGGTGAAAATGTACTAGAATCGTATATTCCATGTTCAAATACTTCTGGAATATCTAGCACCCTTATACTTTGATATATGCCAGTGCTTTCAATCATTTGTTGATGGATCCAACTCTCAATGTCAATAATGCCCATTTCTTCAGTTATATTCTGAACCTTCCCTAGTTCTGCATATTGACATTCTGTGACCAAAAGCACTTGATCGTGCGACACATTCTTATCTTCTGAGAAAATCACCTGTTTGGTCTCGCACTCTGACGTATCCTGGCTGCATTCTGTATCATGTTGCATGGTTGGTAGCCAATTCATATCACTTGTCATGGAGATACTGCATTCAGAGCTGCATTCTGACTGCCAAGGGGCAGTATTTACTGGCAGCCTTATAGACTCTGCATAAACTGAGGAAGGCCTTCTCTTTGTCTTTGGTGGCACTGGTGGTTTCATCCTGTTACTAGCAGGAATATCTTTATTTAAGCCTATCCTGTGCTGGCTAGAAGCTGTTGGCTTCATAAACCTAGGTAACTTAGAAATGTCTCTATAATTCTTTGAATTCCTTGTATTCTTTGACATTTCAGTTCTCAGTTCTTCCCTGGATGAATGTGTAATTGCAAAACTTGTACAACTAGATTGCTGAGGTCCTTTCAAATGTTTCATTGTCTCCTCGAGATTCTTAATCTTTCTAGTAATATCTTCACATTCTTTTTCTAATGAACTGATCTGCTGTTCGAACTGCATCAGTAAATGTTCCTTTCGTGCTTTTATTTCCTGTGCAAGGTCGTAATATTATTTCTGTATCAAAGATTATGTGCACCACATAAAAAAAAATGGATTGATTATCTGCTTGCATGTGTACATACTACTATAATAGTTTTCTGGGAATTGAATATTTTTAGCAAATCAAACAGCCTCTTATCTTAGAATTGCAAGTTTGCAACTTGTTCTTTTGGAAATAAAAGAATGTAGAAGCTGTATTTTCCTTAGCCAAACAACTTTATTTCTTAGTTTGTAGCTATGAATAAAATTAGTGTACCAGTTATTTATCTTCAATATATATTCATGCTAGTAGTAATCGTAAAATCTTACTGGTGGTTCTTCACTTTCCAACTGAATACTTCTAACTCTTGTTGCAAAACCCAAGGTACAAATTGTCTCACATAGATCATTCTCATTTGGTCTGATATGCACCAGCATCAATGTTTTGGATTCACATCCTGCCCACATGAATTTATCAAAGTGTGAGCTATGAGAAATCTGAGTTGCAAAACAGGAAAGGAGCAAATTTTCTGCATTTTTGGAACTGTTAGTAAAGTGCTATTTACCTAGAGAATCTCTAAGAACTTGTGTAAGTTTGCTATTCCTGAGAAATTCAATAGGCGAATGGTTATCATTGTTTCCGAAAGTTATGGACGAATATGGATATGTTGTGCGACTGCCAAAACACTTGTACATCATGAATTTTATTTTACCTGTAAGGGACATGTGTTTTTTTGGTTTGCAGTGCATCAATTACATCCCCTAAGGCTGATAGTGACAAATTTATGGCCTTGCCTTCCTTGAGCCTTTTTCCTGTTGCTTTTGTCTTTACAAGTCTCTCACTTCCACCAAGATCAATCATCCATAATTTGTTTCTTTCTTTTTTTCTTTCAGGCGTGTTGAAGGAGGTCAATGAAATACGAATCAAACTGTTGGATAATAAAGGAACGGAATAAGGCTTCAATATCTCTTTTATAAAAGAAATTACTTTTTTATCAAAGCAAAATGTTTTAGTAAGCAATTATCAGTGTTTTGATCCAGAGCTGTTTTCAATCAAGTGCAATCATTTTTTTCAGTTATTATGAAAGCAGTGTATATTTATCTTCAGTAAAATAAAATGTGTACCAGTGAGATCTGCTTGAGGTAGAATTAGCCATAGTGGAAGCTGTTGATCTAAGGCGGGTCCCCAGTTCATAAAGCCTTTTCACTTCTTGAAAACTATTCACAGAAACTGCCACGAGGTTTTCAATCTCTATGCCACCTTCAGGATCTGTTTTGATGGAAAGGCTGTAGGCAGAAACACATTAAAGAATATTTCACTCTGCAAGCCATTCAAACTGCACTAACAAATTTGTGCATTCCATACGTCAAGCATATGATTTTCTATGTGTCAATGCAACCTGTTAGTTATGCTGCACTGCTATGGAGCCTAGGGAGACACGTGCAGAATATTATAATGCGACATTTCTCTGAAGTCTGAATCGTCAAAATGGACCTAATGATGTTTACGGATGTCCTGATTCTAGACCGTAAAGAGATATCTTGTTACAGTACTTCCTAGACACGCACATAGATTAGTTCAGCCTTCCAACATGTTCAGAAAATTACCTTGGAACTTTCTTAAAACCATGTGACTTGTTTCCTGGAACTAATAGGTCTCGCAGATTTCCCATATATATCTCGAGCATACTGAAAGTGAACATAAACCTTATGTTGCTCTCCGAGGCTCGATTGAACAGTGCTTGAATCCCACGTGGTATGACACCCAGATTGGTAGGCTTCCCTTCCTAATTTATTAGACAAGGAATTGTAAGAATAATATTTCATTTCAGTTGGTTTGGGGTGCTTGGACTTCAGATTTTTCATTTCTTCTTTTGCATTTTAAGGAGGTGAGGAATTTAATGGAGTAAATCTTACCATGGTATAAGTTTTTCCACTACCTGTCTGACCATATGCGAATATACAAACATTATAGCCATCTAATGCAGATTTGATCACTGGTTCTACCTCAGCAAATACATCACCTGGAAAGCTAATATTATTCTTGGCTTGCTTACAAATGATGGTCTTAATAGTGCAGCTTCTACGAAGGCAAATCTGATTCTTACCTTGTGTTGAGCTTTGGTTGAAAACCTTATCAAACTTGTATTGCTTTACCTTGGTTTCAGCAACTTTTAGGGAAACATTACTCTCATCCAGGGTGAACAGAGTTCCGGATCCACAACTCTCTTCATGATGAAAAGGTCGTACACGGCAGAACACTCTTATATTTCCTGGGGAATGAACGTGTGACAATTAAACAGGCAACTCTACCTGCTTCAATTATTTCTGTGGCATTTGTTGAACCAAACATAACCTTTCCATGCGAGTTCTAAATTCAAGAATAAAGTTTACCTTTCAAATCCAAATAGTTATTTAGTGCCTGTCTCCTTTTCAGTGTTATTTGCTTCAGTTCAGCATTCAGTGAATCTATTTCATCTGTCACATGGGCCCAAAAGATTATTGAAAAATGGTAAGAGTTTGGGGGGCAGACTCAGCTGCATACCTTGGATCATTGCAACTTTAGCTTCTGGTTCTGTATCCTCAGGACCATCACTTTGAGCCTTCTGAACTTCCATCTTCGGTTTGGCTGGTGACAACTCCTTGATGATGTGAGAAACTGATTCAATCCAAGTGGGTGTCAGGTACTTGTTGAACCCCATGAGAGATGACAGTGTATCAGGCAGACTCTGTGTCATCTTCCCTGATTGCCCGTCCACCATGTTACTAATCTTGCAGTCTCTATACTTCTGATCCTATTGCCTTACTTGCTGGTGATTTCATCTGTTAAGATTAGGGAGAAAAGAAAGAATGAATGATGCTGTTGGAGTCAAACGTGTTTCACATTGGACTGTTTCAGCAAGTCTAGTCGTGCTATATCTTGTTGATATATTGACTTTGGTTATGATTTTTAATCAATTATCTGACTGCAAAGTTTTGTTTCAGTCAGACTTGAAGACTGGAAAGAGATTCAAAGGAAATTATAAAAAAAGAAACTTATCCATAGAAGACAAAGAGATACTTGTAGTTCTTACCCTGCGCTTCCATGCTTGGTCAAATGGTCCAAGGTAGAAGATGAAGGAAAATGCCGGATATGAAAGTTGCCTCCGGAGCCCCATACATTGCTTAAATCTATCTTGGAGTTCCCAGGTCCCTATCACCTTTCAAGAATAGGTCAGTTCCTCTTCAAGGTCTCCAACAACTGCATTCCTGTGGTTAGATAAAATGGAAACAATCATGAATCAAGATAAAGGAAGAATATACATTGCTTGTCCTTGCAGAACAATTCAAGTGCCAAATAAGTTTTTGGAACATGGAAGAGAAGGAAGTGGAATGTCTCAACTAGCTAGCCCTTTTCACCTTCAGAACAATTTCATATTACCATGTCCCCATCAAAGAACACAGTGTCCAACCGAAGCGAACTGTGGAAGGCTGAGAAGAGAGGAGATCGACATCAGGACGTGGAAGCAAGGTATTACCTCCTTTGGTTTCAGCATTTAGAGCCTTGGTAATATTAGCCCACCGTGGCTGCTACCTCCATGACTGCTCCTACAGCTGCGGATGAATTGGAGGACCTCCTAGCGCATAGCAATGGAGCTCGCCGTTTCAGTCATGATATGGATACATAGGAAGCTGACGCAAGAAGGCACATGCGCCGCACTTGGGATTCTGCGGTCAAGGGGGGTCCAAGTTCAGTCATGGCCACAACAGCTCAGCTGTCCCTGTTTGCCCTGTGTGTTTGTGTCAGAGAGAGAGGGAGAGAGTAGGGAGGATGGTGATTAATTAGTATAACAATGCCCATTGCCCATGATGAATCGTATCTGTGGCATTTGGCGACAATATTCATTGGGTGGATGCATGTTTGGCAAATGAAATCATACTGGTTCTGCTGTCACCGAAAAGCTCACCAACCATGTGCAATGCTGAACTTTTCAGATAAGCAACAGGTGGAGGCTGTGCGTGAAAATGTTGGATTCTATAATCCATCTTGTGATCGTCGCTGAAAACAAAAGATATTTGCGGTGTTTCGATGTGTCTCGTACCAGTAACAGCACGGTACCCAGTAGTAATAAACTAGAAAAAACTTTTGTGTTTGTCTATTCTCACCTGATCAACAGTTGTAGTCAGCAGAAGTCTGTGAGCCTGGTGCACATGGTTTCATTCATGAGGCGACCACAGCTTATGCAGGGAACTAGTTACTTCCACAATTTACACTGTACATGTGAATATCTGTATTTTACTTATTCCTTTTGGAGACTACTTAGAGTGGCGCTTTGTTTCTGGTTAAACCCTGCAGCTTCACATATGTATATTGTGCAGTTTTCAATAGAATTTTCTGAGACCATCTTGCAGTAATCTTTTCTTTTTACAAGCATGTTTACTATATTCTGACCGTATACAATTCCTTGCAGTTAGGCTCCAATTCAAGGACACAAACGATTGTCCTGTGAGTATGGATCTCAACAGAACAGTGAAGCTACACCGGTGAGGCAGTGGCCAACTGTCGACGAATAAATCAAGGGCCCTCTTTGGAGATGTTTCGCTTGTCTCGACCCTCATTCTTCATTTTCCAATGGATGGCTCATTTTATCTGGTTCGTTGAAACTACCCAACAACACAGATAAATGTTGGATACAATTGCACCTCCGGCCGGTCTTTGACATTGCCAGATTTCGTGTGTGCCCATGTTGCCAGGTAAGGCACGATACGCCCGATAAAGAAAATGGTCCCTGGACACACAAAGATGGCACGGATCCCTTTATGGATATCGGGAGATCAGGCGCAGTACAACAGGTTATCTATGGGCTGGAAGAATATTCCGGGTTTCCGTGTCTGTCTCTCGTTGGCAAGCACGTTTGGTTGAGCTCACAGGTCAGGGGCGGATCGAGGAGAGGAGTTAAAAGACATGGAAATAGTAAGAACAATGTTTGATCACGTCCTTTCCAACCCCGGAAATAGGACGAGGTCAGGGAGCCTGAAAAGCGCTTTTTGGCACCGACACGCTGATCGTCTTTCCGGGATGTGGCAACCGCCTCAAACGACCTCGATCAGCTACCTCATCCCTCGGGTTGGGTCCGTCGCGCCCAGAGCGACAGGGGAACGCGTACCCAAGGAACGGATCGAGAGCTGCTACCAACTGTTCTTACTCTAAATTTGCTGCGATGCCTAACTGAAAATAGACCGGAGTACACGCACGCATGTTGGCCTATTGATCATTGTTCAGTGATGTTTAAGTGATGCTGTTGGGATTTTATTTGTCACACTTTATTTGGTGAGTAAAGAAGATCAGCAGGTGATGCGTGGCTTCGAATTGTAAAGCACACCCACCCACCGCTTAATTTGTGTAGCCGGTGTTGTTAAGTTTTACTTATCAACACTACAATGCGTGTCGGTGATAGTACAATACATAATAAGCATGAATGTAGAGGAGCATTCGGTATCTCGTCCTCACGGCTTCCTTGTCAGAAACCAATTCAAAATGTTCGTTGGTAAAAAAAAAAAAAAAACCTCTTTGACATACTGTCAGATTACTCTCGAATGGTCCCTGGGCTCGCCTGTCGGTGATGGGCTGTATGATGATTGAATCAGCTCCGTTGCATAACGCATAAGAATGGGAGAATTAGTAACTGTGATACATACTCCGTTCATTTATTGTTCTCCCTGTTTATTTTTAATTTCAATTTTGATTATTTATTTTATTTAAATAATAAATTTAAATGTATAAAATTATAAGGTGGGATTAAAATAGCTTTAATAATAAATAAAATTATAATACAACATATGATATTCATCAATTTTTTTTAATAAACCGAATAATTAAATTTAAAATTAAAAATCAACGATAACAACAATTAAAAAATTGAGCAGCATGTACATACGAGTAATCTTCAAATCGACGCGTGGTGAAGCGTTACACATTTTCCTCCGAAAAAAACAAGAGGCAAACCATACACATCTACAACGTATTCCGTACATTCACCTGATCTAGTAGTATGTACTTGTCTTGTCAACGGCGCAGCCCAAACTGCCAGCCATCCCCGCCGTGCCTGCCGATCCCACCGGCGTTGGACCCCACGGTGGGCCGGTGGCACGCTCCCGCTCCAACGTTGACGTCGTAGCCATGCAGCGCCATGAAGAGCCTCTCCTTCTGGAGCGCGAGCTCCTCTTGCCCCGTCCTCCGCAGTCTCTGCTGCTTCCTGGCGCCGCCTCCACCGGCGCACGTCGGGCCGCTCGCCTTCCTCCGCCGGAGGCCGGCCCTGACCGGCACAGGCACGGCGTCCAGCCCCATGAGCTTGGCCACCACGCCGGGCTTGCACCACACCACGCTCTCCCCGGCTACCGTGGCCGGCATCCGCAGCGTCCGTTCCAGGTCCATCTCGTATCCACCCGCAGCGCACGCGAGGGCGCCGCACCCCGCGCCGGCAGCGCAGCACGCCGACGCCCTCGTCGGCCGGTAGGCGTGGCGGCCGCCGACAGTGCCGGC
>BCLG01005736.1:13085-23130 GCA_001602295.1 Zoysia matrella | reverse complement strand
GCTCAACAATTGACACAATACAATCACAAAATGCTTCTCTTGTTATCATTGCCTTTCCAGCAAAAGTCTCGTCGTAACCAGCTGACTCTGCTACCCCTTGCATAAAGCTTTTCGCTATTACTGGTTTGGTTTATTTCAATTCAGTATCATGGTGCTAGTGCCATGACTGGCTACCACGATATTGGTCTATTAGATTTCACGAGTGGATTAGTTGTCTTCGTTTGAACATTAGAAATCAGAGAAAATAAAAGGAACAAGAGCAGAGAATGGGAGGCATTGGTGCATCCTCTTCAACATGGTTGGTAGGCACTTTGGCAGGGTTAGCCAAGAAACTGTTGCTGTAGTTGATTCTTTTTCTGTTCCATTTTACTTCAGAAAGATGTTTCCTGATGAAAAGCTTGGGAATGCTTTGTTCTTGGTTGCTGTTACCCGCTCATTATGTTCTGTTTATATCGAACTCTAGTATGCAACTGAAGTCAAATAATATAGTACTCCCTCTATCCCAGAAAGCAAGTCATTTTTAGAAGTTGGGCATGAGATTTAAGAAGAGGAAAAGGTACAGTACACAGGAAATGATGAGTTAGAGAGAGGGGGGGGGGGGGGGGAGTTGTATTGGAAAGCGAGAATGGCATGCTTTGTGTGACAAAATTTGAATCATAGAATTACTTGTTTTTATGGGCGGAGGGAGTACCTATTGATGTTTTTGAAAACCTGATGACTTAATGCACTGTTCAGGCACACATTGCACTTAATGACATCGACGCAGCGGTGGAGAGCTTCAAGCATGCATTAGAGCTAGAGCCAAACGATGGTCTGTGTTCTTGGTTCATCACCTTCAAGACATTTATTTGTTGCAAACTATGAACTTAATAGAGATTGTTTTTTGCAACCATTAGGTGGAATCAAAAGAGAACTAGCTGCTGCAAAGAAAAAGGTCAGTGTGATATGGTATTACATGAATCATGTGAGTTATTACTGAGATTTGGAAAACTGCTACAGATTGCTGACAGGAGAGATCAGGAGCGGAAGGCATTTGCTAGGATGTTCCAATCTTCTGGAAAATCTGAAAAAAGCAATGAAGTAATTTTCTTGTACTGCAACTCATTTTGTTGGTCATCAGCTGGTAAAGGAGCTAATGCTGACTTGCTCACTTGCAGGGAAGCAATTGATCTGTAGTTTCTTTCCCCCCCCCCAGCAGACTTTGGTTACCACAATCTTGGACACAGCTGAACTATCAGCAAAAAAAAGGTTCATGATCACTTTAGAATGCAACTTACATTCATCTCTTCAGCAGCAGCTTATTGTTGTCAGACATATTGATATTAAGGAAATCTACCTGTTGCAAGTTTAACAAGGGTGGCTGCAGTGCAAAATGCAGATTCCCAATCTTCAGGTGGGGTGGGGTGAAAACATATCGGTGGAAGGAGTACTTTTGTTTTCTTTTATTACAGACTTAGAGTAGCAATTTGTTGGTCCAATTGGTGTCTTCAAAAGTTCAGGCGTTGCAGCAATGCATGCCAAGAGACAACTATTCCCTTTTTTGTGGACCAATGCCAACTGGCAATCACTCTTTCTTGTGGCTTGCTTTGCTTGTTTCACTTTTATGATGTTATCGGGGTGCCTTTTGCCTGCCATATTTGCCTGTTTAGAATGCTGCACCAGGTGGGAAGATTTTGTGTGATAGAAGTAGCCAAGTAGGGGTATAGTCATCTTTTCATTCCATTATTATTTTGTATTGGAAAGTGTTGGGACCATGTACCTCAGGTATCTATGGCCCTGGAGTGAATACGAGAACTCAGATATAGGTTATGGCCCATAGATCAATTCACGGCCCACGAAGGGTCTCGCCCCGTCAAGCTAACTGGAGAATGTCTTGACCTCTAAGGGTCGGACCCGTGCGAGCGTTGCAACCTAACCATCGAAGGGTCGGAGTTACACGACAACAAGATTCAACCAGTTAGAAGCCAATGCCTTTGCTCGATCCTCGAGGGTTAGGCATCGTCTTAACGGTAAACTTTTGACAGTCGCAAGGATTTTTACTAATGTATAGCAGGTGGTAAAGCATTTGAGAAGACGGTAAAACAACTCAGGGATTTTTACCAACGTACAACAGGTGGTTTCAGGAGACGGTAAAGCAACCAGGAGATTGGTAGAGCGAAACGAAAAAGTGTCATTTGTCTTCTACGACTGGATAAAGGACGTATTAAAGACATCGACAATATGCTCTGACGCCAGCGGCCACGAAGTACATCGATAATCTGCTTCAGCGTCAACGGGCGTCAGACGATC
The DNA here is from genome assembly GCA_001602295.1 of Zoysia matrella. Classification (NCBI taxonomy): domain Eukaryota; kingdom Viridiplantae; phylum Streptophyta; class Magnoliopsida; order Poales; family Poaceae; genus Zoysia; species Zoysia matrella. Next base: position 20,841 of record BCLG01005736.1, on the reverse strand, counting down.
AACTCAGCCGACAATCAGGCCTTACTTGGCGAAGGGCCAGTAGCAGGTTTCGTAGGCGTTAAATGGTAATTCCGGCCCGATTCGTATATAAAAGGGTATAAGTGCTTTAGAGAAGACAAGTTAGATTTAAGCTAAAGTGTTTTGGCTCGAGCCAAGACCTTTCGCTATTGTACTCGAATTTTTAAGTTCATACGATCTGATCTCACCCTTTTTTAATGTGGCGTCTTACGCATTGAGTCTTTCGTATATTAGGTCACCTCGAATACGAAGAGAGCACTATATTTTCTCTGATTACATAATTTTTTTTTGCGTCGATGCTTAAAACACCGACAGAAAGTATAGCAGTGCTTATATTCTTGATGGAGGTAGTAATGCGCAAGTTCTCGTTTCCTTTTTTATTACTGGTCCTTGTTTCGCAGTTCATGACCTGTCTTTGGCGTGTCTGCGGTGGAGTTCCGCATGCACGTCTCGCGTAATGCTTTTTGTGGTCTGTTAACCTGGTTTGGATTCGTTCATCCGTAATGTGACCACTATTGGATTTGGAGTACATATATATGAAGACTATGGTCTTCTATTTAGGACCTGCTTGTTGGCTTGGCGCAGTGTCCATGGACTTTCTGGGATTGGGGTTGCGTATTAAAAACAGGGTTACTTAGTGCACCTGGGACAGTAGCACCCGGGGGGGGGGGGGGGGGGGGGGGGGGGGGGGGGGGGGGGTGTGGCGGCGGCGGTAATACCACGAAGTAGCTCCTTTTGGCTACCTAAAAATGGTCAATTTGATAGCAAATTAAACATGCATTGTGTATCGTGCACCATCATAAAAAATCCTACTACCTTTGCCACGGAGTTTGACAGGATGTCAGGATTATACGGCAGCGTATCTTACCCATATGTAAAAGAGGGCTGGAACCCACTTCAGCGGTTGCATCTCTGTTACACATGGCAATTGGCACTCAACTCATTACAAGCAGCTCGCTGGACTTGTACGCATCGCTGTAACGGGTGATGTGTTACATGCTAATCACTTCCAGAAATGGCCGGCCCTAAACGAGCCAATGGAATGTGTATTATGGCTCTTTTAGCTTTTTCTTACAAGCTACTACCTTCATTTTTAAATTAATGTCGCTATTGACTTTTAATACCAAATTTGATCATTTGTCTCATTTAAATTTTTTTGATAAATATCATATATTTTGTTATAATTTGATTTATTATTAGAATTATTTGAATTACAACTTAAAATTTTACACATTTGAACTAATTTTTTAAATAAGACGAATAGTCAAAGTTGATGTTAGAAGTCAACAGCGACATTAATTAAAAAAATCAATTATGATGTTAAAAGTCAACAGCAACATCAACATCAATTAAAGAAATCAATTAAAAAACGGAGGGAGCACGTATCACCGGCACCGCCCCAAATACTGTGGACATCGTGATTCGAATAGTGTGTCCGGTTTTAAAATATCGACGCTAATTTCAAAAATTAACTTTAATTTTTCATTTTATTCAAAAAATATAATAAATATAATATATTTTATTATAATTTGTTTTATCATTAGTGGTGTTTCAAATATGATTAATAGTTTTGAGCATTTGAATATTTTTTAAATAAGATAAATGATTAATTTTATTGTTAGAAATAACAGTATCAATATTTTAAAATAAAAAATACTACGTAGTGTTGTTTCGTTACCTGTGATGAACGTACCCTAGCAGAACATGCATCGATGCAAAACCAAGGGTGTCTTTTTGTTGAAGTCTTCTAGATGGGAGCAGGTTTCAAAAACCGTTTCAACCGCGGAAACCGCTCGAGACCGGTTTAACGAAAACCGCAAAAACCACGAAAACCGTTATAAAAACCGAACAAATTCAAAAATCAAATTTTTGAGAGAAAACCGAACGGTTTTTACGGTTTACCGAGCGGTTTTTACGGTTTACCGTTTTTGAATTTGAAATCAAATCAGTTTGAGCGGTTTTTCAACGATTTTTGCGGTAAACCGCTCAGTTTGAGCGGTTTTCGAATTTTCAAAATTTTTCAAATTTTCAAATTTTTTTTAAATTTTTAAAACGAAAACCGGTCAACCGTAAAACTCGAGCCGCAGCGGTTTGGTCAAAAAACGCGGTTTTTGAGCGGTTTTATGAACCATGGATGGGAGTCGGCGTCGTTCATATTTTTGGGATTGGATGGTATAATCTAGTTTTGTTTGTTTGAAGGGGTGAGTTATAATAGGAAGAGAATACTAATTGACTTACTAATACGTGGATGAGGATAATCAATTTTTTAGTACACTTTTCACATAATAATTATCTATATACTTCTTTACAAGAAATTATAATCGATGCAAAGGTCTGTTTGTTTGGGTTTTTGCTTTTCTAAAGCAACTTTTGACTATTGCTATTTGAGTAGATGCTTTTTAAAACAAGGTGTAGGAGCTCATATGGCGATGAAAAATTTTTATCATAGATCATTCAATATAACATTTCTCAAAAACTGGATGACCATGTCCATCAACCAAACAAAACAAAAACTAGACGGACAGTCATATATATATATTCAGGTGAATTATTTAGTGTGAAGGGGAGTAAGCAAAGTGTTTGTGAATAGAGTGGATGATATGTAGACTCATATATGAGGCATTTTTTTTAAAAAAATAAAAGATTTATTTTCTTCGTTCATTCATCGATCCGACAGTGATGAATATAGCGAGTATGTGCGAAATCTAAGTAGAAAATCCGCTTATTATATGTTCAACCGTCGAAACCAAATGCACCCTTGAACATCAAGAGCTCGGTCATTATTATATCTAATACAGGAGCATGCTGCTGCAGCAAACTTTCATCTGCCATCTAGTTGTATACTTGTATATAACTAGATCAACGAGTATTTGGATACACACGCGCGAACTTTTGGGTGACGCTGAGGGCGCGAAGGACCAAGCAACTGTTATTTCTGCAAATAACCAAGCAAAGGAGCAAGCCTTGGCCTCCCTTAGTGCTGCGATAGTTGGAATGTGCACGCATTCCAGATGAAAACCGTGGCCGTGTCCCAACATAACAACGATTCGTCCAGAGGTAGGCGATTTTCGGATTCGGCTCCAACAATTCGACAAACGGTCCGCTCGCGTGCGGGGAACGTCGATGGGCTCGCGACCACGAGTTTTTCTCTTGCAACATAGAAGCCGGCCAACCATAGCTCTCGAGTGCTTTGACGGTGGTCGTGAACGGTGAGACACGGCTAGACTAGTTCGTTTACGGCCAGCCAATACGGCATCAGTGAACGTCCAAATCGATCGCGACCAAGAACATTTGGCTGAGCAGAGCAGCACTCTCAGCATGACGCGATCAGGAAAGCATATAAATATACCATACATATGTACGCGACGTGCTGCAACTAACTAAACAACGGTTAATCATCCCGCACATCCCTAATCCTCTACAGCAATCATGCAAAGGACCCGCACCACGGGAACACGCCTCCGGCCAGGCATGGAAAGTGACCGGCCAAGAGGCGGCAGCTAGATGATGCCGAATTCCACCATGGATGCCCGCCTGCCTGCCCCTCTCAGCTCTCACCAACCCCCAGCGAACACCGCCACTAAGCACGCTAATGGCGCACCCAAGTGCGTGTGCTGCTTTAACCGAAAACTACGTCGATCGTGTGATCCAGAATCAACGACGACCTGACTTGGTGCACCGGCGAGCTTCTCCAGGTCTTGCCGTCTTGGCCCTGGACTGAACGAGAGAGCCCAATTTACGAACCCGATTGATCAGCAGTGGTCAACTTTGCGCGATCATTACGGTGGCCGGTGTCATAATCTGCAACAGGTCCAGCGCCTTTGGACTCTAATCGCCTCCTATTTAAACCCTCCTTGGTGCGGCGCCATGTCATGCTCGTCACAAGCCACAAGCTGGTGTTCACGCACTAAGCTCAGCTGCCAAGGCGTCCTAGCTGTGTGTGACTGACTTGGTCGCGTTCCTCGGGTCGGGTACAGGGCTGGTAAGATGGAGACGACGACGGGGAGCAGAGCAGCGCTCGTGGCCGCGGCCGTGGTCGCGCTGCTGGTGCTCGTGCCGCAGGCGTCCCGCGCGGAGCGCTTCATCGTCGGCGACGCGGCGCGGTGGACGTGGGGGTACAACTACACGGACTGGGTCATCAGGAAGGGGCCCTTCTTCCTGAACGACTCCCTCGGTATGTGGTGTAACAGTAGATTTTACAAGTTTGCTGATACTACTATCATTCGCCTGGATCAAGAAAAAAAAAACCTTGTTCTTACGCCTGAAAATCTGAACACTGCCTGCAGTTTTCATGTACGACCCGCCGAACGCGACGGTGCACGCGCACAGCGTGTACATGATGCGCAACGCTGCGGACTACCAGTCCTGCAACCTCAAGGCGGCCAAGCTGGTGGCCGGAGTCATGCAAGGCGCCGGTTCCGGCTTCGAGTATGTGTTCAAGAAGCGGATGACGCACTACTTCGTCTGCGGCGAGCGTGGCGGCCTCCACTGCACCGCGGGGCAGATGAAGTTCATCGTCAAGCCCAAACACTCATCATGCCGCGACTGACCAGCCGCGCCCCGCGGCAAACCACCTCCGGTGATCGGCCGCCCATGCCGTCCTCGTCTTCTTCTGCATGCCACCTTCTGATTTATTCTAGTTCCAGTCGTTGTGCTTGTTTGTAACTCACCGATTTGTATTATTTACTATGAGTCGTGTAGTGTATTTGTGCTCTGTAATTTATGTATAAATGGCTGGTTGAATAAAGTGTCCTAGAGAGTTGTCAAGTAAGCTGCCTGCTTGTTTTAGTGGAACATAATACTTCAGTCTTTCTTGAATTTTACAATCGAATTCAGAAAGGTTGAACCAGAGTTTCCCCAATCTTTAAACCAAGATGGCAATCATAGATCATGTCTGTGCTACCTTGCCCAAAAAAAAGGGAGTAAATTGCACTTAACTTTAGTATCATGAAGTAAAATATGGGTCCAAGTATTTTTCAATAATGAGACCCCCTTTAGTTAGTCATTAAAAAAAAACAATGTTTCACGGTTAAAGTAACACCCCCACATCCCAAATAAAATAGTTAATGAAACCTCTTTTGATGGTTTCTATCCACACATACCTTACCACCGACCCTGTCGAAGTTTTTCAATGAACTTTGTTTGCTCAAACCGATGAAGAACGTATCAAAACAGTGCCCTCCAATATGCCGGACTGCTTCATTACAACTCTCTGGAAAATGGAATAGAGCCTCTGTATAGGGTCCTTGTATTTTGATGGTTGACATCTCTTGGTTGTTAGCGTACAATAGGGCCTGATAGTCTTCCTTCAGTGCTGAACCGTCCATGCAATCATTTAAAACGGCTGTTCTCCATTGCGTATTGGACCTGGAACAGGTTCCAGGCCAAAATTAGTCTTCCCTACCTGGTACTCAGGCTTGTTCATCTTCTGTAGGAGTGATTTTTACAAGCATCAGCATTGCAATCCTGAGTAACCCATTCTCACATCATCTCACCTTTGGGTGATCAAATGAGTCAAATGATCCAAGATACTGTGAGTTCATTTGGTCATCCCTCATCTATCAAGACATCGAGCAGTTCAAAAGATCTCCTTTGCTTTCTCTCCCTGCACATTGTCTCAATAAGCCTTTCCCAACAACTGCCCTCAGGTATAAAACCCATATCAGCCAATCCATATAATGCGACAGTGGCTTCTTCCACGTGCCCAGCATCACATAGACCAATCAGCAGGTTGTTTGAGGCTGCATAGTGTGGTAAAAATCCTTGCCCCAGCATTAGTCCCAGCAAGCCAACCGCTTTATCCATCTCCCCACGAGAGCACAAGCAATTCATCAGGATTCGGTAGCTCGCGACATTAAGCTGAACTCCTTCCCGTGGCACCGTCTCAAGTAAGCCCATTGCCTCCGTCATCCGCCCATCTTTGCACAGTCCCTCGATCACCACATTGTATGTGACAACATCAGCCCTACAGCCCTTTTCCCTCATCTCTAGGACAAGGCTTATACCCTCATCCACACTCCCATGTCTACAAAGGCAACCAATCAGTGCCGTGTAGCTGACGGCATCTGGCTCCACGCCAGCACTTCTCATCTCCTTGAAAACCAACCTTGCTGCTTCGATTTCCCCTTTCTTGCAGTGCCCATTGATCAGAGTGGCGTAATTGAAAGCATTTGGCTCACACTCGTTCTTCCTCATAAATTCAAATACTGAACGTGCCTTCTCCACCTGCCCCAGCCTACAGAATCCATCAATGATCACATTGTACAACAGCTGGTCCGGCACAATACGGTCCTTCTCGATCATCTCCTCAAACAGTTCAAAGGCGTCCTTCATCTTGCCTGCACGGCAGAGCCCACCAATCAAGGTTGAATACGTGACCAGGTTTGGCTTCACATCCGCGCAAGTGTACTGGCGCATTTCATCGAGCACGTTGAACGCAGTCTCCAGTTCGCCGACCCTGATATAGTGCTTGATGAGGATGTTGTAGATGCATGTGTTGGGCCTGGGCAGGTACTTGTTGGCGGGGTCTCGCAGGTCGACGAGAAGCTCGGAGAGCACCTCGGGGCGGCGGGAGGAGACGAGGCGGTCGAGGCAGACGGCGAGGGCCTTGTGCGAGACGCGGCTGCGGCGGAGCAGCGCGGGGAGGAAGCGGAGAAGCGCGAGCGCGTGGTCAGGCGGGAGGAGGCGCACGAGCGGAAGGAACTGAGGCTCCTCGAACCTGCAGGGCTCGGCGGCCGCGCGGCGGAGCACGGCGGCTGCGGCGCGCGGGAGCCGGGAGCGCGCGAGGCGGACGAGGAGCGCGGAGAAGGTGGCGGGCGTGTGGGAGAACCCGCGCTGCGCGGCCGCGGAGTTGAACAGGTCGAGCGCGCTCTGCGCGGACGGGGACGACGCGATGAGGCGGGCGAGCTCCGGGTGGTGCAGGTACCGCGGCGGAGGGGCGGGCGGGGGAGGGGGCGGGGGCGGAGGGGACGCGCGGGCCGGACCGCCGCGGTACTGGAGCGGGGAGATCCATGGGAGCGAGGGCTTCGTGGGCGCTGACGGCGGTTTCATGGCCCGCGGCGCGGCGGGTGGAGGCGCTGGCCGGTTCAGCAGTCGAGACTGCCTCTTGGAGTGGAATATAAGGGCAGATCATGCGGACGGCGGGTACCATCTGAAATGGCCGAATGCGTGAGGTGGCGTTTGGGAATCCGGATTTGCGAGAGGAAATAGAAAATCTGCTCAGCAATTCTCGTGTTTTTCGTATATATTTTTATTATGCACCTCCAATTAAAGCAGTATATTTTTAATTTATTATTTAACAAATAAAAATATAGTTGTTTTAACATGGTTGATAAAATCTCATAAACATATACTTCGGTCTTAAAAAGAAGTTGTCGATATGATTTTCAAAGCATAAGTGTAACCTTTATTATATATAAAATATTTAATAAAAAGAAGCATCAGTACACTTTTAATAAAGTATTTTTAAAACAAATTATTTCTAATTTTGTAACTTAATAAATTTAAAATTATTTCTAATTTATATTGACAATGTTTGATTAAAACATTATGTTTAAAGCTATTATTTTTTTAAGACCAAAGTTGTGAGTGGAAAAAAAATTGAATCTTAATTCTCATACTAATCAAAGAGCATTTTTAGAAGATAAAACAATTTAAGTTATCTAAATATATATTTTCATAACATATAAAAGTCTTTAATTATTTTTAATTTATATTGGCTATGTTTGATTAAAACATT
>BCLG01005735.1:0-23261 GCA_001602295.1 Zoysia matrella | reverse complement strand
CTTTGTATTAGAGTGTTGCTGCAGGAGACCATACCATGTGTGCCTATTTATATAGAAAATGCGGGTCTTACACTCAAAATCTATGAGATTATGAAATCAATGAGAAATGCTATAGCAGGATATTGAATCTAGCCAGAGCAATCTATTGGCGTATCTCTACGACTCAATATTGCCTAAGCAGCCTGTTACGTATCTAAAATAAGTGAATAATAATCAGAGCAGTCCATCGTCATATCTTTACATCAATTCAAGAGCAGCCAGAGCAGTCTATCTGCAGGACGACACAAGAGATTATTTGCCATTGCAGTCTGCCTGCAAGATGACATAAGAGATCAATTGCCATTGCAGTCTATCACATATTCAAGAAAAAATATTCTAGTAGATTGAAACCCAATTTTTTCCATATGAAATTGGAACACGACCGAGGAGCGTGCTTAGCAAAAAAAGAAAAAATCATTCCCTGTTATGACATAGAACATTAACACGTCTATTCAAAGAAAGCACACCCATTAAAAAAACATCAACAATTAGGGAAATAGCACAAAATGATTCTTGCCAATGAACCTTTACATTATGTATGTGTGTGTGGGAGGCACAAGGCCATGTGTAACATATGAGATCGTTGATTCTACTAGACTCTCAGTTCTACATCTATTTTCCTTCCATTTCTCTTTACTTGCTTTTTAAATTCAAATTTAGTAAGTACAAATTCAAATTCAAGTCATGCTTTGCTAGGGTGGGCAAGGTCGAGGTTGTGGCAGGTTGGCGCGCCATAGATAGCGTTCCAGTAGGAATCAACAAAGGGACTGGTGGCAATCAAGCGTGGGAGGGAAAAAGAAAAAAGAAAAGTGAGGAAGAGGTGATGGGAGGGGGTGTCTTATTGAGGGGATGACAGATGAAACCTTTTAAAAAAGATCATAGCCATTCATATGTGGATTCTACGATTCTTGGATTGCCTCTTACGTGAGGGGTGGTCATATAATCCACTTTGTTTTTAAAAAAAAAAAGCAGATAGGAGAGCATATAGTCTTTGTAGGTGTGTGTGTGTGTGTGTGTTTGGGGGGAGGGGGGGGTGTTGGAGAGAGCATATAAAGATGTTTATGATAGTGGGCCTGCTCGCTTCGTATTATTTTTGCTGCGGCAGCCACAAGGTGCAAATTTGCTGTAGCTTCAACTGTGAACAGTAAACAGCGAAGCAATAAAAATCTGAAGCGGGCGCGCCCAGTAAAGTCGTTCGTAGTTCTGACAACATCACATATCGTGAACTATTTTGCCTTTTTTTTGTGCGTGTGACACCAGAGACCGCGCAAGGACATAAAGACCAAGCAAATCTTCAAAAACGCGGGACAAACCTAGCAGCTGCTTATCTTCCCAGTGAAACGTTATAGCTACAAGTTTAGCCAAGGCCACTAGTTATTGGCAACTAACTCTTCCTTTCCACTTCCTAACCTCTGCAGCACTAATTTCTTCTGCGGTGCAAGGCCTTTAGCGATAGCCGTACAACTCGCATCCACAAGGACAGTATCATCTTCCTTAAAATCGCCCTTCAGGACACCAAGAGCAATCTCATTCTCCACCATCTGTTGAATTACTCTCTTGACAGGTCTGGCACCATAGTTAGGGTCAAAGCCAAGAGAGCCGAGAAGCTCCACAGCTTCGGGTGTATAATGGAGATGGATCTTCTGTTGTTTCAACCGGTTCTTGACCCGGTTCAACTGCAACAAAGAAACAGTTAGATTCAGTGAACAGATCAGCTATCTGCAACCACCTAGAAACATATCAAAGTCTACAACTCAAGTCGATCTAGCGAGCATACATTTAAAATGTATAATTGTTCACAGCTTACCTGAATCTCCACAATGTGGTTTATCTCAGTGGTGTCCAGTGGTTGGAATACAATATATTCGTCAATCCTGTTCAAGAACTCTGGCCGGAATGTTTGCCGGGCCATCTCGACCACCTGTTTCTTCATTATCTCATACACTGCTTCCTTTGTGTCTGCTGTGTTTCTAAGCGTGTCAAGAATCAAGTGAGACCCAATGTTCGAGGTCATGATGACGACACAGTTAGTGAAGCTTACAGTCCTGCCCTGTGAATCAGTTATTCTTCCGTCGTCGAGCAGTTGCAACAAGATGTTGAAAACATCAGGGTGTGCCTTTTCTATTTCATCAAAGAGAATGACTGAGTAAGGTCGCCGGCGAACAGCTTCAGTCAATTGGCCACCTTCATCGTAACCAACATACCCAGGTGGGGCACCAACCAAGCGAGAAACAGCATGCTTTTCCATGTACTCACTCATATCAATCCGTATTAGTGCATTTTCAGTGTTGAAAAGGAATTCAGCCAGTGTCTTACCCAGCTCGGTCTTGCCTACACCTGTTGGACCCATAAACATGAAGCTTGCTATAGGGCGGTTAGGGTCTGATAGGCCTGCCCTGGAACGTCGGATGGCATTGGCCACTGACTTGACTGCAATATCTTGGCCGATAACCCTCTTGTGGAGAACATCTTCCAAAAGCAGTAACTTTTCCCTTTCAGATTGTTGAAGGTTAGTCACTGGAATACCAGTCCATTTACTAACAATCTCAGCGATGTCAATATCAGTGACCTCTTCCCGAAGCATTGACTTTCCAGATTGCTGGAATTCAGTAAGCTTATTCTCAGCCTCTTCCAGCTGTTTCTGTAGAGATAGGAGTGTCCCATACTTGAGTTCAGCAGCACGGTTCAAATCGTATTCCCTCTCAGCAGATTCGATCTCCAGGTTAACTCTGTCAGTCTATAAAAAGACAAAGATGAGACAATTAGAGGCCACATTATGCAGTGGCAAAACGTAAATAACCTGCAAGTATTGACATAAATGATAACACAAGCTCATACCTCTTCTTTGACTGATCTTATACGGGTCATCAAGGACTTCTCATATTCCCAATGCTCTGAAAGGTCTTTCTGCTTCTGCTTGAGAGATTCCAGTTCCGCTTCAAGCTTGCTCAAACGTTCTTTGGAGGCTTTGTCAGTATCATTCTTCAACGAGAGCTTCTCCATTTCTAGCCTTATGATTTCTCTATCTACCTCATCCAATTCAATAGGCTTTGATGTTATCTCCATTTTTAGCTTGGCAGCAGCTTCATCAACTAAATCAATAGCTGCAGGCAAAAATGGCAAACTTCAGATAAAGGATATAATAATCATTGCCCCTCATTTAACTGTTCCACGTTGCAGCGTATAAAGAAGTACCTTTGTCAGGCAAAAAACGTCCAGTTATGTAACGATCTGATAAAACCGCAGCAGCCACAAGAGCTCCATCCGATATCTTTACACCATGATGGAGTTCATATCGCTCTCGTAGGCCACGTAGTATGGAGATGGTATCCTCAACAGCTGGCTCACCACAATAGACCTGCTGGAATCTACGTTCAAGAGCAGCATCCTTCTCAATGTACTTCCTGTACTCGTCCAATGTTGTTGCTCCAATGCAGCGGAGTTCTCCACGGCCAAGCATTGGTTTCAACAGGTTACCAGCATCCATTGCTCCCCCAACAGCTCCTGAAACAAGAGTAAATGAAGCATGAGAATGATAATACTCAGGTAGATAGGTGCCACAACAGAGGCTCTCCCGATTTGTATTATCAGCATGGATTTGATAGTGTCAGGCACTCACAACCTAATATGCAACAGCAAACACATAAAAGAATGCAAAACAAATAAATAAAAGAAACAAGTTGAGTTTCTATAACAAAGAAAGTAGTCCTCAGATGCTATTTCCAAGGGCATGACCATATACTACCATCAAATAGCTTTAGGATTATTAATTTCAGAATATAAATATATCGGTGATAAAAATACTTTAGGCCTTGAAGACCATGTTATTAAACCTAAAAGAAAATCACCACACCACTTTCAGATAAATACAAACCTGCACCGACAACGGTGTGGATCTCATCGATAAACAAGATGATTTGTCCATTAGAAGCAGATACCTCCTTCAAGACAGCCTTGAGTCTCTCCTCGAATTCACCCCGGAATTTAGCCCCAGCAAGTAATGCTCCCATATCCAATGAAATAAGCTGAAATTATTACAACAGCATCTGAACAATCAGGCCATTATACTGCTGAGTGATTGATATTGAAATGGTTGCAGACATCTGTTCTTTTCTGTTACCCATGATACACATCTTTTTGCCAGAACGTTAAGCATGATATTATATTGCATTGTAATTCTTGAATAAATTGTTTGGATTAAAAAAGTATCTAGTGCCAAGTATACACTAAATTTATTGATGCCCCATATCTTTGGCAATAAATCAACCAGATAAGCAGAAGATTCCATACCCTTCTATTCATCAGAGGTTCAGGAACATCACCACGTACAATACGCTGAGCCAATCTGAGGGGGGAAAAATGCAAGACAATTATTTAGTAGTCACCAGGTGTGTAAATAGGTGCACGTAAGGTTAACCTGCGAACCTCTTTAGTTAAAAAAAAATGAACTAGTTTCTCAAAAGTGGAGGGGGTTTTGAAAAGATCATTTTTTTGAACTAAAGAGGTTTGGAGGGTAACCTAATTGTCTTTAGTTTTTACCCCTAGTAGTCACACAAAAAAAAATGTTATAGATCTACTGAATATAAGCAAATATGGTATAATGACATCACATATGCTCCATCACAAAAATGAGAACAAGTAATCACCCTTCAGCAATAGCAGTTTTGCCCACTCCTGGCTCACCAATAATCACAGGATTGTTTTTAGTTCTCCTGCAAAGGATCTGAATGCATCTGCGAACTTCATCATCGCGGCCTATAACAGGATCAAGTTTTCCACGCCGAGCTGATTCTGTCAAGTCGATACCATACTTCTCTAGAGCTTGGTACTTCCCTTCAGGATCTGGTGGTGGAAAAAAAATTAGAGCCATGCCAAATTTTTTATATTGTTACCTCAAACAAAGTTAAGAGAACCATAAGTCATGAGCTGTGACCAGAAATTACAGGAACCAATTATAGACAAGGGGAAAATATGCAACTGATTTGACATACTTTGATCTGTGACTCGTTGGCTTCCACGCATAGCTGAAATTGCATCTTTCAGACCATTTTCATCAACTTTCAGATCTCTGAACAGCTGCTGGCCAAACCTTTTATCTGAAGTGAATGCTCGCAGTATATGCTCAACTGAGACAAACTCATCACCATACTCATTTTTATGCTTCCTTGCATTATCCAAGATTGATACAAAACTTGAGCCTATAATTGGCCCACGTGTATCACCAGATACCTATCAAACAAAGAAGAATTTAAATGTTCAACATATAATAAAAATTTATCAAATAAAATCACAACAATCTACGTAAAAAAAAATTATATATCTAATACCTTTGGCTGTCTAGATATAAACTCATTGGTAGCTTGTAGGACTGATGTGTTATCTACTCCAGCTTTTGATAATATTCTACGTGCTAATCCATCCTTTTGTTCAAGAAGAGCTTTCATGAGGTGCTCTGATTCCACTATCTGTTGTTTTGACAATCTTGCTGCATCAACTGCACCAACAATGCCCTCCCAGGCCATCTCAGTGAATTCTCCTGGAGTGATCTGTTTGTCAGGAAAGAAATAGAGTTAAGAAAGCAACAGAGATCAAGATATCAGTAATGTTTGCAAGGAGTGTCCAAATTTGGTCTACATTTCTTCAAGACGCAAGGTGTCCATTTTTCAAGGCAACCCAAGCTAGATGCAGTGCGAGCTGAGCACAATTTTGGCAATACTTTCCACCTTATGTTCCTTTTTCTTCCTTTTATCAGTGGGACTAGATACAATCACAAGGCCAAGATAGGCAAAAACACCTCTTAAACATTAATATCGCTATGCAGTACCACCAGTCTGACAAAATGAAAACAGTAAGCACCCACGGCATCAGCTCACAAAAGCTTAGTCTGCTTAATTTCATAAATTAAATACCACCTAAATCACTGCCATAAAGTCTCATAATACTCTAGTATTCGGGCACATATGACCAACCAACCAGACGATTAAGATCAAATTTAGAGAAACCACCTAATTTATGAAATCTTCCGGTGCACCATGAGCAACAAGCACACGTCATTACATACTGGTAAAACAACAGAGAACAACTTTTACAAACGGAGCAGAACAGCAAAATCATATGATACATAAATAGTGCAGTAAATGGTCGAAACTAATGTTGTGAATTAGTAGCATCCAATGGTACAGAGCATTTCCATCTATTACCAATGCATCTAAAGCTCTGTCTGAAAAGAAAATGTGACCACTAGCAATCCACCGCCACAGCTTAAAAAAAGGAGACAGGATTTAACGTGACAGGCATAGGCAGTGACCCCGAACCTGAGACGAGGACGAGGTGCTGGCAGCGCTGTACTGAGCCGGCGTCGTGGAGTGGAACAGGCGACGCTGAGGCACCAGGAGCCCGCCAGCGCTGGCGGCCCCGACGGGGAGCCGGCCGAGGTCAGCGAGAGACGGCGGCCTCCTTGCCGCAGCCGTTGTGGCAGCAGAGACATCTTCGGCTAGCAGCGCGACGGCTCGTGGGAGAACGTCGGGCCCGCCGCCCCCGGCGGTGCGGGAGCGCGCAGCGGCGGCCGCGCTCGCAAGCCTGGTCGCGGCAGAGCGTGACATCGTGTTTGGGTTTAGGGCTTGACGGGGGACTGTACTGGACCGGACAACGGATCGTGCCGCGTGGATGTCCCTCTGGTTATTTGTGGCGGGAGAGTGGAGACTGGAGAGGTGACGATGCTTGGAGAAGGGGAAAGAAGAAGCGGAGGGAATGGAAGGTTGGAGAAGCTTCGACAAGGCGTAAGGCCCACTTGTCAGTGACAGCTTAAGTGCGGAAGACATGCTGAATGGAGCTCTTAATAGTTCCATGGTTCACGTCGCCTTCCAGGCAGCAGGACACTGGTTCAGGAATCTCATACAAAAATTTACTAACAATCCAGAGTTTCCAGTCCAAAAAATAAAATATGCACTTAAATCACAATCAGTTTTTGGCTATGATCCTGTCTTAATAACCAGCAAAAATCATAACTGTTTTCATGCAAGATAAAGCAAGCTCATTTCACCATCTGCCTTTGCTCTAAGCTTAACAATGTTCTGATCGGTGTGCCAAGATATCATGGAAACAGCAAATCATTTCAGTTCCAACTTTCAAAGAGCAGCAATCTGGTGAATATTTAAGATCTTGCATTGCAAGCCTCTCGCACGGTGTTGCCAACGAGAACCAAAAAAGTAAAATAACAGAATGATTACAAAAGAAAAGGCAAAAAAAAAAATGTTGGATCAAGCACATTATATTTCACGATAACCAGTTATATTCTGATCAACCTCACTTAACATAGCGATGATACAGGTTAAGATACCAAATATCACATAGTTGTGATTCAATATAACATTGGATCCTGACAGCTAAACTGAAAAATATAAAGGCAAAAGCATTCGTGACCAAGACGTGCTACTATAAACAACTTTTGAACAGGCAATTAGCAAGAACCAATCAACCACCAACCCCTCCAATCCAGAAAATATCATGCAGCCTGATGTAGGAAACTGAGACCTGCTAGACCAGCTCCCAGTCGAAGGAGATACCATCTTCTATATGCTCCTGTTTTCAGAAAATTGACATGATGTTACCACCTAGTCTGAGTACTTTCAGAAAACAGATAAATAATACATTGGGACCTAGGATCAGAAGCCTGAAAGAAGCAGTACACATACAGTAAATCATGGAACTGTAGATAACTGAAAAAGTGTTCTGGATAATCATTTTAGCAAAGCGTGTAAAACCATTCAGAATATACAGTATTCTCTTATCTATCATATTGGAGAAATAAAATGAAATAACATACAAGTTCATGGAAAAGAAAGGTAAATCTTGGAGGGTACTAAGCCCCAATTTCTCTGTAGGGAAAAGAGGACAGAAGTTTTTTCGAAAGAACTAAACGTGTGACTACTTCATCTAGAGCAGAGAAGTTAATTTGGTTGAATTAATCATAACTACTACTAGCATCAGATTTCAGCTTTCATTAAATGGCTGTCTTATATGGGTATTCTTAACAGGTTGGCATTTGGTCTAAAGGGACAGTTACATTAGTTGGTATTTCGCTTTTAAAAAATATTAGTTGATATTTTCAGAAGAATAAAAGGATAGGATCATACCGGCCTAAACATGTCAACAATGTCATCTAAGTCACCACTGAGTCCCCTCTGCAGTCCACTTGCCCCCATGAGTTCATTGTTGCAGTTTAGCTGATTACTAACAGCTTGTTGATCAATCCTGCCAACCTGCATAGTGGGAACGCCACCTGCATTCCCAATATCCATTGTCTGCCTTGGCACAACAGAATTGTCAATTTGAAAGTTCGGCGACGAGGTGTTGATTCCTGAATTGCTAACTGCAATGTTGGTGCTCAGCATCTTTATGGTGTTTGTGCTGCTCCCATATGTAAATGGCACTGCGTCCTGATTGAATGACATAGAAAGGGCATTGCCTGTTAATGATGCGACTTGGCTCTGTATTTCATTTCCCAGTAAAGGAATCTCACTTGCAAGAGGCTCAATCTTCGGTGCATTCACACGCAGGGTTGCTCGGGACACGCTATCCTGCTGACCGAGCTCCTGAATGCTGGATGAAACTGCAGTTGGCCAGTTTGTGTTGCATCTCCCAAGATCTGGAAACAGGGGAGATTCACCAACAAATGAGTTGAACGGATCAGCAGAGCCGGAGGATGAATGCATTCGACCAAGGTGCTGCTGTTTGCTTGGTTCAAGAGACTGGGATAGCATGCTATTTGCTGGAGCTAATGTTGTTGCATTTGATATGTTTGAAAAAGAGTTACCAGAAGGTCCGGTTGGAAAACATTTGCTACTATCCTGCAGCGACATGTTTGCACCCCTGATCAGGTTACCATTGCTCATCCCGCCTACATTGCCCACTGAAGTGCTCAGATTATTCTGTGTGTATCCAATCTGAAGTTGCTGGGAAGGCAGAAAACCATGCGTCCCAAATGCAGACGGAGAGTTCATCCTTGCAAGAAGGTTGTTTGGCTGTGAATGATTCGTATTTGGAATTGGACGGTATCTCCCATATGCATTGTAGTTCTTGAATGCTTCCAGTCCCATGTTGATATAGGCAGGGTTCCTTCCACCAAGTGCAACACTAAGGTTAGGCTGCCTGCTTGCATCAGCACTAAGTCTTTTCAGGTACAGCCGATACTTCTGAAATAACAACAAACAACGAAGAAATGAAGGACTCTAACGAAAGCTAAAAAATTTTGTAGGCTTTAAATGGAAATGAACTGAATAATATAAAAACAAAAAAGATGATATCATTTGTTGTTCGGAACATTCCCCGGATCTTGCACAAGCAGGAGCTACATGCCCTGAGCTGCCTTCTTTTTTAAAGATGCTATAGTTTGCCAAGTTTTTTCCTTTTGCCAAGTTTTTTCCTTTTAGGCAGTTCAACAAAAGTTGCATGTCTAAGTAACATGAGAAAGTAATCAAGAACAAAGCCTCTTTCAAGCTAAGTACATTAGAGATGATCATAATGAACAGAAATTTGCTTCAAAGATATTGATAATAAACACGGTACAACCTTGCCAAAGAATACAGATGAGGTAAAAACGTAGGATAGAAGTTAAACCTGCAAATGACTCGCAACATTCTCCCTGGTTATATTCTCAACATTCATGAGGTCCAATATTTTCTTTGGAACAGCCTCTGCATTTACAGACAGAAGGAATTGCTACAATGAGTAACGAATAACAGGGATGTAGTTAGGAAAAAAAGTTAGCAACGGTACCAAAAAGGAATAACAAAAACATTATGGGAAACAGTATCTTCATGAAAAGTTTCAAATCTTATTTAGAGAGAATAATAGCACTTACTGTCAATGCCGAGCTGGTTAACAGCAGCCACAAATTTCCGGTGCAACTCAACTGACCACACAACCCTTGGCTTCTTTTGGGTTGACGAGTCTCCATTCTCATTACTATTCTCATCAGAATCATCAACATCGTCTCCATTCTGATCTCTACACTTGCGTGAAGCCCTCTTGTTGCGATTAGCACCACCATTCTCACCTTCTGCATTCATTGCTTTCTTACCAGCATCGTCATTTTCATTACCATGATTCTTGGCATCACAACTCCTCCTCCTAACCACATGTTGCCATATCGTCCTTAACTGCTCAATACGCACTGGCTTAAGTAGGTAGTCACATGCTCCATGTGTAATACCCTTCATGACTGTTTGTGTCTCCCCGTTTACAGACAACACTGCATTGATATACAGGGTGAGTTTCAGAATTCAAACATAAAAACTTCCAGATGCAAAGCATTAGTGATATCCAGAGTGCAGACCTGCATTTTGGAGAGTGAGGGCATATGCCTGCACTCAATTTCCAATATTTGAATTTAAATTAATTTTCGAGGAGATTGTATTTTAATCATTCACATTATGTACAAAATTCAAGATTTTTTCCCCACTCGTTCAACCAGCAAGAAAAATTGAACTTTCTACTGGAAATTGACTAGTCCTCACCACACTTGCAGACTAGTATCATTACTAGTTCTTTTTCAGGGCTCACACATGTTTCCCATACATATTTTTTCATGAGACTCATTTGCCCAAACTAATAATTAGATGACACATTGGAAATGTGTTATTCTAACTAATCGACACAACATGATGAAGATAAATTTAATTAACTCAAAAGAAAATGGATAATTTTTCCTACATTTATGAAGCTCGGAGGACCAAGTGTGGGAAAAAAAAAACTATCCATATACTAGATCTATTCATTCCACAATCATTTTCAGCCATGCCATTTTTCCAGATCATAGGCTGCAATAATGACATCAAGGGAAGACTTACTGATGACAGGGAGGTCCATCTCGAGGCCCACAAGCTCGAGGAGTTTGAATCCATCCATGTCCGGCATGTGGACATCACTGATCACCAGGTCAAACTGGTCCTTGTTCTCCCTCAGCAGCTTCAGGGCTGTGGCTGCCTGTCCAGTTGTTGTCACTGCGACATCACAACACAGCAAATCCCGTGAGCCGAAGTCTGGAACATCACATTCCACGGATGCGGGTCAAAGCTTCGAATGTATCACAAGAAAATTCAACCAAATAAAACGGAAATAGAGCCAAACTGCAGAAGTGCAGAACAGAAGCCTTTTTTTTCTTTGTTTTTCGACATAACAGATCGGGGATTAGCGGCGTAAACAATTGATGGAGCTCCAACAACACAATTAGTATTTAGGCTACAAGATAATTTTGTTACAGATAAAGATACGTCCGAAACAACCATCATGAACTATGAAGAACCGCCAAAAATATATTTTGTCGGAAACAGAAGCTTGTTCCTGACATGACATTACACAGCATGAAAAATTTTAAAAGAAAATCGTCCGCCAAATCAAGAGAAAACGGGGGACGCAGAGTCGGGAGACTATCTAGAGAATGCAGAACAGGGACTCTAATCTCTGCAACATCATCCTCAACCAAGCAAGGAGAATTATATCGAGCAAAGAACCATCCGTGCCAAAGAAATCAAGAAAACAGCACTGACCGATGGCCATAACAATCAAAGCAGAGCAAATCCTGAGATATGGCGGCGTGGTAGGAAGATGCCAGAAGGAACATGAGTAATACGATCCATACTTACCATGATACTGGCAGCGACGCAAGAGGCCCTCGAGCAGTTTTAGGCAGGTGGGGTCGTCGTCGACGGCGAGAACGCGCATGCCGACGGGGAACTGGTCCTTCCCCGCATGCCCGTTCGCATTCCCCAGCGGCTTCTTCACCTCCTCCACCGTCATCTCCTTGCCCGCCTGGCCTTCGCGGACCCAAACAGCTGCCTGCGCTGTGGAATCAAGAAACTCAAGCGTAGCCGGATCGCCGGAAGCCCACACGGCGATCGATCCCCTCTGCAGCCTGTTGGCAAGTGCGTTTCTTGAATCCTAGAAATCCAAGAAACCGCGGGGAAAGCCAGCAACGTCAAAGCAGGGGAGCGTAGCAGCAGAGCACCAAGCCACCAAAGCAGTGCCGAGAGAGGACAGAGGAGATGAGGGCCGAGGCGAAAATAATGAGAGAGAGAGAGAGAGAGAGAGAGGGTTGGAACAGAAGGCTGATGCAGTGCAAAGATGGTAAGCTTTTTTTTTTTAGGCCTGGCTTTCTTCTCCCTCTTTACGCTTCAATATTTCATGCCATTTATTCAGACCTTTCCATGCTGCTTGCCATCCATTCGTCCACTCCGGGTCCGGTTTGTTTGCTGCCTCGATGTATTCTGCGTGCGTCTTTTCAGGGCAATTTCCGAGTCTCCTTTTGGATTTTCCCATTTTTCAGCTGCAGACAAACAGACGTCTGTTTCCTAGGCAACTTCGATTTTATTCAGCCCTCGTTGAAAATGGTTTTGCTCCTCCCGTATAGGAGTATACTTCTATAATAAATAGAATAAATTTCAAAAAACTACAGGTACTTTAGATATATTATCAAAGAACTATAGATTTAACAACTTATTTCAGAAAGCTATATATTTAAGCTACAGTTTCTCACAAAACTACGTGAGCTTATCTCAAGAATTTGATAGATGAGCCCTAGTTGCAGTGTGATAAGCAACTCCAATGTCCGTTAGCATGCCGATAGTGAGCTCAAACCGAACACACGTCACTAACGTCAGACGATCTTGTAGCAACCGAAGAGGTTTAAATGGGCTCGGGTTCCTTCTAAGGGAAGGAAGTCCCAAATATCAGTGCTACGTTACTACCCTAGGCAGCAAAATCAAGCGGGAAAAGGAAAAGGGTAGGGCAAGGGACAAAATGGAGGACAAAGAAGTTACAGCGCGGCAAGCTGATCGGCCATCGCAGCTGCTGGGGATGGCGAGCTGATCGACCAATCGCAGCTTTAGGGTGATGCGCACGAGATAATCCCCTTTTTCCCTTCTCTAATTGCTTCCGTTGCCCCCCCCCCTCCCCCCCGCTGTGCATTTTGTATTGAGTCTGTAATGTAATGTAGGGATTAGTAGTAGAAAAACACTTCGTTCCCTACATTTATTGGTCCATAATTTTTTTTTAAGATGGATGGAGACGTGTGGTCTATAGTGCTAGAGTTTGAAGATAGCAGACATGTGCAGCGAGAAGTAGCAAGAAAAATATTATGCTTCTACACTTTGATTGGTTTAATCGAGGAGTTTGGATACACAGCACTGGATTACATGTACCACAAGTTAAAAGGGGGAGGTCTCAACCCTTTACAGGATGACTCGGATGTAATCAGAATGCTTGAACATCACAAGATTGAGAAAAAGATTTGGGTTTTGGTCACAAGAGAGATGACTGAAGGCGCCATGCCAGTGTCATATGTGCGGCAATTAATCCCTTTATGTCCCCAGCCGATTCTGTTGAGCTTCTCCTTACGACGTGATGAAGTTGAAGTTGATAAATCAGACACCGAAGACTTAGGTGAAGATGATGATATGGAGAGCGAAGAAGATATGGATAGCGAAGTGTATTTCTCATACACTCCAAATGTAGCTTTGGTTGGAACTCAGAAAGAGAAACTATTGAAAATTATGTAAGAAAGGAAAAGAGAACGAGCAGATCTTGAAACTCATTGTGTGGGAGATATTGATGAAGAGGATTTGTATTTAGTGAATATTATTGAAGGTGCAGTCCCAATCGAGATTAATAAGGCTAGAAAAAATGACACTGACATAAGCAAAGAAAAAGACAATTCCGAAGCAACTAAAGACAAAGGAAAATGTGTCCAAACTGATGGTGGTTCGATCATGGCTATCCATCTCAATGATGATGATGATTCTTTGATGTGCTCTGAAGATGATGATGGTGCTGCAGTAGAATTAGTAAAAAGAAAGAGAAAACAACCAGCCAGGTTAAGAGGCCAAAGGATCATATTTAATGAAAGCAACATATTGGATCCTACTCAACTATGCAAAGGTATGTGTTTTACTGACTTCTTACCATGTCGTGAACGGAAGGGACTATCGCTATGTTAGGAATGCTCTAGATAGGATTATAGTGAAGTGCAAGGATATCAAGTGCCTCTTCTATATGTATGCTTCTGAGAGATTGCAAATGAAAAAACAATAATGATTAGACAGATAGTAGTGCCGCATACCTGTGGAGTCACTATAGAGTCAAGCAGAGTGAGCAGCAAATTTATAAGTGAAGTGTTCGAGGAGCAAATCAGAAGCGACCCGCATTGGAAGGTTACAGCCCTCATGGATGAGGCCCAAAGGAAATTTGGACTGGAAATTTTGAAAGTAATGGCATATAGGGCTAGAGCTAGAGCTACAGAGAAAGTACTTAGAAATCACAAAAAAACAATATGTTAGAATCCGCGACTACTGTGAGACTGTACGTGTCAAGAATCCTGGCAGCCATGTGATTGTTAAGACAATCCCTGGGCTTAATGAGAGGCTTAATCCTTTATTTTGTGGACTTTTCATGTGCTTAAATGCACAGAAGGAAGGATTCCTAGCTGGCTGCCGCCCATTCATTGGTATGAACCTTTTTTGTGATTTTTCATTGTTAATTAGCTTACATGCACTAACAACCTGTTTCATTTATGTATAGGAGTTGATGGATGCTTTGTGAAGCTCACTAATGGGGCAAAGCTTGCAGCTACTGGAAGAGATGGTAACAACAATTTATATCAATTGGCCTTTGGAGTAGTCGGTAAGAAAGATGGTCCTAATTGGGTCTGGTTTCTAGAAATGTTAAAAATGGCTATAGAAGATGGACGTGAATATGGTGGATGGACCGTCAGTATGTTTGACATAAATAATAAACTATTATCGATTCCTATTCAACTATACTTATTTGTCATGGAAATTGTGCAGGGCTTACAAAAAGCCGTTAAGAAAGTATTCCCTGACTGTGAGAATAGATATTGCAAAAGACATATATACCAAAACTTCTGCGCAGCTGGTTATAGAGGTCAGAACCTAAAGGAGCATTTTGATGCTGCCATATATGCGTACACTGAGTTCGAATGGAAAGTTGCAATGGAGAAGCTGCGGACTGCAAATGCAGGTGCTTACAACTGGCTTATAAAAATCCCCAAGGATCATTGGAGCAGGCATTCTTTCAAAACCCATAGCAAAACTGACTTGGTAGTGAATAATTTGAGTGAGGTTTTCAACAACTATATAATAGAATATCGTGATAAGCCCATACAGACTATGATGGAGTGCATTAGAACCAAATTGATGGCAAGGTACAATGACAAAAGAGAGGGTGGTGAAGCTGCACTCTGGGATATCACTCCTGTAATGGCAGAAAAGCTTGAATTGAAGAAGAGGGATGCTCGATATTGTTGTCCAGTTTGTGCTGGGGGGATATTTGGCAAGTAGCCTGTGGTGACAAAACATACGAGGTGAATATATCAACTTGGATGTGTGATTGTTTCAGGTGGCAATTAACTGATATTCCATGCAAGCATGCTTGCTCTGCTATATTCAAATCCAAAAGAAGGTCTGAAGAATACATACATCAATACTACAGCAAGCACACTTATCTAAAGGCCTATGAGCAACTCATATATCTTGTGCCTAGCGAGGATCGCTGGGTGCGCACAGATACACTGGACATTGACCCTCCTAAATTCATAAGACAACCAGGAAGACCGAAGAAGAATAGGAGACGAGGGATTGATGAACCTCCTGTTGCTTCTGGACCTGCTAGGATGGAAACGGTGACCTGTGGGAACTGTAACTCTACTGGTCATAACTATAGGACCTACGGTAAGGAATTGAGGCTTGATTTAGAATTAAGGAGTCGTGCTCATGAGGTAAATGCCTTAGTTTTTTAGCAGACTATAAATTACTCAAGTAATAACATTGTTATTTATTTTTCTATTTTTTCCTTGTTAATTTGTAAGCTGTTCGAACCAGTAAGCAGCAAGCATTCTCACAGGAAGAATCTTCACAATCAACTCAAGCATCAGCAAGAGTACCACAAAGCTACAGTGGAGAAAATCAAGGTGCAAACACATCTCATTCTGCAGGTTTTGGTGTTGGTGGAAGAAGAGGCAGGGGCAGAGGCAGTAGGTTTGAATTTCTCTTATTTGGGGAGAGGGGTGCTGGTATGTGATAATGCTACTAAATGCAATGTGAGCTTATTTGCAATATTTTGGTTTGCCATCAGAATTAACCATCAGATGGGATGGTTAAATATGATGGTATTTCAAATGGTATTTTGTAAACAAGGATAAGTTGCACTATGACTTGTATTTTGTAATATGGATTTGAATTTGCTTGCTAGCACTTGTTTGGACCGATATGTATCAGTTCAATCGTCTAAGCATCTTAATCTTAAATTATGAACTCACAAAAAGTAGCATTTTAATGCTTTTCTATCGTGGCTGATTTTGTTGCATTGCAATATGTCGTTCAACTTCCGTTGTCTATTTACTTGTTTCATACGGCCTAAAAATGGAAGCTACAGACCATGCTGCTGTGGACACAACCCACCACGTTGATATCCTCACATGGCTAACGGCACTCTATTCTAACGGACATTAGATGACGTTGGATGTGTTTGTCACTGCAACAACTGGGGCTCACTTGTCAGACTTCTGGAATAAGCTAAAACCTATAGTTTTGTGAAAAAATTGTAGCTTAAATGTGTAGTTTTTTGAAATAAGTTATTAAATATGTAATTCTTTGATAATATATTTGTAGTTTTTTAAAATTTACTCTAATAAATATACTTCTAACAGAAACTCGAGAGGAGAACGCGGGAGGAGAGAAGGCACGCTCCTCGTGGCTCTTGATGTGTCGCACATCTACGTGTGCACGCGAAGTGTGATCACAACGAGAGAGAGAAAAAAAGAATCGCGCCGTAAAATTCCCTCTTTAATAATTTCCTAATGCGTTTGTTTGCTGGGCAATCGCTGCGACAAAGTTGAGTTGCCAGGACAGCAATCGTTCTGGATCTACCCGTATAATCAGTCATGATACAAAAGCATTTCTTTAATTTTCGCCTATTGTTGACGCTGACGACATGGGTGCCTTGCTGCTGCGGCTGCGTCGACGACGACGAGCTTCCGACGATTAAACAAAGCTCGCGATAAGATTATTAAACGGCGCACGACAGCTCGATCGGCGTCATCTCCGCCGGGATGAGACGGTTTCCATTTCGACGGGATCGCAGCCACACAGCGCACCACATACACACATGGATAGGATAGGAAAGCGATTTAAAATTTAAAATCAAATCACTCTCTACTAGTCATGCTCTCAGAGTTTCCAAACTGCCAAGAGGGCGAATTATTTCCTTCCATAATCGAAGCACATGCATGTAATGTTCCGAAATTGTTATTAGTACTGTTGCTAATCGCCTGCGGTCTTGAGAAACAAAACAAATAAGCGCATGGAACGGTTGCTTGGTATACCATTGCCTATTGGTACTCCTAGTATTATACTGCCCAAAGTACGTGAGGGTACCAATATACTATCGGTTCAGACACCTTGTGCTTGTGCCTGCGATAATTAATATTCTTTTCATGCGCCCCCTTTTTGTTTAATTTATATACTAGGTGTTCTGCTTCTGATGAGGCAATATTATTCTAGGGTATCGCGTCCACTTGCCGTCACGGAATCTCTGGGTCACAATTGTTCCTGATTCTCCATTAATCGTGTAGTAAACTTAACATTAAGCTGGTTAATAGTGTGAGATACGTATGTCAATAGTAGACCAATACGATGGGGATATCCATCTGATGGACCTTCTCATGCATATTGTGGGGGAGGGAATTAATTAGGGAGAGAGGAGTACGTCGCAGGAAGTGAAGCTCCTATTTTGCGGGGAACTTATCGCGAACTCCTTGGACAGACAATTCATCAAAAGGATTGTATGACTTGTACATTCCATATTATAAAAATTAGTATAGCTAATTTCTCCATTTAATTAGGGCACAAATGGTGTGAAATTGTCCAACATACGTTAACCAGTTTGTCAGCATCTCATGATATTAATTTTAACTCCTACGCTATACTATGTATGATCGATCAAATTTAAAATAGCCACCGATAAGAATTTTAGATCAGAAAGACTAAAGGACCCCCACTGACCGAACATATACAGCTCGATCTACATCTCCATGCCAACAGCAAATTCTCAAAGGCCAGTGCGGTGCTACACAAGGTGCCAGCCAATCCTTGGACAGCTCCCTCCAACACCAACATATCCGATGCCTGCTGATCTCCTGTGCTTTTGTTTGTTTCTTCCTCCTATACCGTTCCACATGGACCACAACATAGAGTTAGACTGGTAGACCAAACCACAAAGTCCATCATATATCGCCCCAAAGTCTGTGATCGATGATGTGCAATCTACCACTAATAAGTAGCGCGCAGTAGGCCAGTGTCACATATAATGTATAGGCCATATATTTGTCCTGAGTTTTTTCATGGCTTGTGGCCGTAGTTGGAGGTCCCTGTCATGTTCCAAGTGGCGTGAAAGGTCTGTTGATTGTGCCCTCTGCATCCAACATCGATAGGAGCAGCGTGGCGATGAATTATTTGTTTTTGTATTTGTATAATTTTTTTAATAAAATAAATAGTCAAACGTGATACGTAAAATAAGAAAAAAGGACATGTAGAATTGGACGTCGGGAGTAACATTTATAGGTAAGGCAGAAAAAAAAAAAGGTCAACATGCGCATGTCATCACATGCATCGAAGTTATTTTGAGGCAAAGTTGTAAAGCTTTTACAAGCGACCGGTTGGAACCCACAGCAAGCGGGTGTTAGCACGGCAGATCTCCAAGTGATCACGTGTAGTAATTTACACTGCTTGCAGGCGCGTGAAGTGCACTGCTAAGGCAAGCCGCGAGCTAATGAGAGTAATTAAAGATGCTTAAGAGGGGGTTTAAGATGGATGATGCTAACAATATGCCGAGAGACAGTAACTAACAAGCAATGACGTGGCATGATTCCCTCAGTCCTCACCCTAATGCCTTGGATATCACTCTGATGACGAGCATTAACCTGATTTAACGGCGAACCTACTAGAGAGCGAGAGAGAGAGAGAGTGACTGCCGTGCGTGTCACAACATAACGCTGGTTCCAAGCACAGTAACAACAACAACAAAAAACAACCTTTTACTGTGCGCAAAGTGAAGCAAAAATGTGTGCGCTGCAGGGATGAAATTTGGGCTGGCGAGTGCGTGCCCGTGAAGAATCTCGGCACAGACCAACAGCCGTTCGTACTTACCTCGCACGCACGCTCATGTACGACGAGCAGTTGTGCCGGACAGAACGGTAATTTGCGGATCCTCGTCAGGTGAATACTACTAGTACGGCATGCGGTTAAAGCTCCAGGTCCGGCAACTTTTTTGACGGAGTAACTTTGCTACACTGGCTACTACTGCTGCTGCGGCGGAGTTAACTATCGCCGCAGTAATAAGTGGGCGGGCTCTCTCTGCACTGCGCGTGGTAATTAACCACAGGCTTTTCCTGTTTTGCACCAAGAGTCCAAAGACACCAAGGCGTCGTCGTGCGGACATGTATGTGCTCGTGTACAGCTTCTTCTTCGCCTTCACTGTTCTGCTTCTGCAGCAGGAGGTAAACTCGTGGCAGGAAACAGGTGGGTAAAACTAATCGACCTCATGGCTGGACGTGTTTGTTCGACTTTTTGTGGGCCTCGTGGCTGGCTGACGAGTCGAGTGGAGTTGGGAAAGATTCCGGCCGGCGCTCCCGGGAGGAAGATTCCAATCCCCGCGCGTCTACTCTGACCGAACGTTTCCACCCACCACTGGGCGATGGCCGCAACTATTCCGGCCAACCAAAGGTGACGCTAGTGCGACCGGTCCCCGAGCATCAGTACGTTAGCACTCCTATAATTTTTGCTCCCAGAACAGTGCTATAAGGGCACATGAAACATGGATGCGTTTCTACGGTTTTGTAAATTAAACATGTCAAAGACGGAAGACCGGGGCTGACGCTTGTTCAGAGGAAGTAAAGAAACAATTTGATGCGAGTAACGTGCACTGACAGTAAAGTTGCTCCTTTCCCAGAAGCAATGATTTGTTTTGAACTTCCCAGCAGTCTAGCTCGTTCATTCACACAGAAGCCTCCACATAATACTATACTGCACGGTCGCTGCAGTTCCATGTTCGGAGTAACAGCGATGAGGTACTGGTACTGGCCACACTGGGAGTCATGCAAGCTTCATTTGGGACACGGACACGAATGGTACGGTAATATTCTCTCTCTGCTCTACTGATCATTAGCTTGTTGATCCACAAAAGAGTAGGAGTGACAGAGTAACCACCATCACATGAGGTCGCCGCCTTTTCCATCCTTTTCACAGCGACTCCACTCCACTCCCCGAGTCCCCAGCCGATTTTTTGCTTCCAGGCCAGGCCGGTCAAAGCGGCTTGGGTATCCGATTAAAAAAAAACGGCTTGGGTACTGGCTCCGGTGGGGCCCGCCGATCAGTCCGGTCCGGCCGGCGGCCGGAAAGCGGTGCGGTTGCTTTGCCGAAAAGGCCGCGCGGGCGAGCGGAGGGAGAGAGCCGCGAACACGGAGACGGAGGCCGCGACTTGCCAAGTGGAGTGGTGGATGGCGACCCGCACCGGTGGCGGCCTCTGTAATTTCGACGGGGCCGGTTTTGCCGCCGCGGGCCACTCAGCAGATTAACGGGCCAACATTGGGTGCGGACGAACGGCCCACAAGTGATCAGAACGAGCAGGTGGAAACCTGAGTCTAGCGCAAAAATTAACGAAAGGATCACTTCGCTCGATTTCAAAGTGTCACATCCTATCTTCCAGGTGCACAAGTAACCAAACAGCAGAAACTATTGTTTATTTTCTTGGGTAAAAGCGTGATCTCATCGCTGTCATCAGGGTAGCAGCGACGAACTCGAACACTTGTTGGCAACAATCGGCAATTCCTTGTGGAAAAGGTGTAAAATCAAATTGAACGATCGTAGCAGTTAATTTGATTGCATACAATTGTTTGAACCCTGGCTGCGTAAATTGTAGAGCATCGTACAAGGACGTTTAAACCGAATTATACATTTTATACACTGACATATTTACAGAAGGAAACGCACGGCGTTACAAATTCCAAATGCAGTGCAAGACATGAGGCAAAAATATGTGCTACCAGGAGTAAATCCAGGACAAGGCTGAAGGGCTCTCATCACAGCTTAAGCGTCAAGTCAACCTTTGGCAGCTCTTCCCCGCCGTCCACCGGACGATCAGCGTATCCAACGATCGCCACGCGCCGCTCGCCAGCCGCCTGACCATTCGTAACGTGCGTCCAGCCCAGCGCCGGGGCGGCGACGAACGCGCCGTGGATGGCAAACGGCGCGCCGCTCACGTGAAGGCCGGCGCCGAGCGGATCCACCTCGTCGCCCCGGTACCTGGCGAGCGTGCGCTCGCGCTTGTGCGCGTTCTGGTGCCCGCCGAGCGCCTGCACGCTGTAGAACTGGCGCCGGCAGTACTGGCACGCGAACAGCTGCAGCGGCTCGTGCCCTGCCGCCGCCGACGGCTCCGCCACGTCCGTCACGATGAGCGCCGGCAACGAATCCGCGACGCGCACGGCTGCCTCGCGGTCGACGACCGAGGAGCCGACCATGCTTGCCAGGAGGTCGAGCTCAATCGGCGTGGCGTCGAGGCCGCGGTGGCCATTGCCGCCGCCGTTTGGTTGCCTCTCCTCTCGTCCCTCTTTGCCAACCTCTGCCTCCATACAAGAACAACGCATGCACTACAAGAGGCTATGGAGGCCACAGTATGGCCTTGACATTGTTGTATACTCCAATCTGAGAACTGATAAAGGCTATGTTGGGTTCGTGATTGTGTAAGGCGAAAGAGACGTACTACAAATCATCTGGACAAGGTGGTTACGTATTCTTGGCATGAAAAATCTCCGGCTGATGCAACTAAAGATTGCCGTTCGTGTGGGAAATTTCTTACCGTTTCTGTGCGTACGTCCAAGGATGACGCAAGTGATGGGCACAAAGGATTAGGATATGGATATGGATGGAATTACTTGATTGGCGTGAAGCCTTATCACCAGTTGAAATGTTCGGCATTTGACAGTCACTGCGCAGTTGTGATCATGTCAACAGGCCGGAATATAAGAACGAGATGAAAATGTCACCCAATATACAATCCCTGCGATACGGCTGTCGCAGTTAACTGGTCAAACAAGCATGTTCAGGAGTGGATTCTGAAACATAGAAAGATGAACAAGCAACTAATGCCGATCATGCTAAATGTTTTTTGAATCATAAACATAGCACACGGGTTTTCAGAATTTTGCAGACCGTTTTACAGACCGGGAGGATAAAAGAACAATGCCCCGCCTGAACTACAAGAGGAAATTTAGTCCATTCTTCCCTTTATTACGCTCTCCCGAGCTTCTGTGGGCGTTCTGCAACCAGGATAACAATTTTCAGAATGTGGAGTAAGAGCCAACCAATTTTTTTTTTTGGGGTGGGGGGGTGGGGGGAGTCATATAAGCTCGTATGGAAAAGACTGACACAATTGCATAGTCTGATGTGCACAAACTATATGCAGCTGTTTATCAACAGGTTAGCAAATGCACAGGCACACTTTTCAGCACCTAGCATCCAGTTAACAAAGTTTTTTTTTATGTGGAAAGGTGGACCATACGGTCCATACAGGCTACATGTAGAACTAAGAAGTTTGAAAAAGCTTGAAATATTATTGTACTTACACAACAAGAACATAACCTCCCCAGCCACTGAGGCAATCACGATCAACAGAAGCCTGCAATGCTTGTGAGATGGTCTCAAATAGTTCTTCAGGTTCCTTAACAAAATAAAAAAATTTGTGGAAATAGTGTCAAATTTAGAGGGAAAAGTGACCTCAGGTATATGCAAAATATTATAGAGTAGAAATAAATTCTCATCACCACAAGTTAACTACCATAAGTATAATTATGGTGGTTGGTACCTCAAGGGCAGGTTGGAATTTGATTCAATCAATAAATACCTTAAAAACAGTAGCAAGGTGATCCATGAAACAAGTAGATTACCAAGTAGCCTAGGACTCACATGATTTCAATAAAGACAGATAAAAGTAAAAGATCACTGAATCCTTTTTGAAGAAAATTTACTCAAAAGTTTATTTTAATGAATCACCTAAAAAGAATCACTATATTAAGTTAGGAAACTAACCATGTTTGGCTTATACATGGACTCACAAGCACCATAGAGTGACTCTGAAGCAGTACCAGATACCACAAA
>BCLG01005734.1:0-23274 GCA_001602295.1 Zoysia matrella | reverse complement strand
TGCAAGAAATCCGGCTGTCTAAAGAAATACTGTGAGTGTTTCCAAGCAAATATCCTTTGCTCCAAGAATTGTAAATGTATGGATTGCAAGAACTTCAAAGGAAGTGAAGAGCTACGTACTACACTTCAAGGGGATAATTCAGATGATCGAACGAACATTCAACAAGCAGCTAATGTTGCTCTGAATGATGCCATTGGATCTTCAGGGTACAGATTTTCTCCAGTACGTAAAAAGAAGTCCCCAGAAGATACCTCAATTCAGAGAGTTAATTTTGAAGAAAGTATGATGCCGGCATGGTTTCAAGAGGTATGTTTCACATGGTTTGGTTCTGCTAACTTCACCATTATCTTCCCTACTAAGCTGGTTTATCTTGGTGCATAATGGTGCCCTTGTCTCTCTTTCGAATGGATGTCAAAGCCCTGTCCAGTGCTCATCTTATTTAAGATAAAATTTGCATGACTCTGTCTCTAAATTGTCTCTTTTTTTTTTGTGTATGTGTATTCTAGGCTAGCTATATGGATGCTTCCCATGTTGATTCATGTACTGGACGAGGTTGCAGTGGTCACTTACAGAATAAATCCAGAATGGTCTATAGGTAAGTAAAGAATACATTTCATTGTTTCCTATGAATAAAAGTACCTGAATGAACTATTACCCCTGTTTAGTCTTGCCATTTTAAATAACATAGCCTCTGGAATGTTTACGAGTACTTTACTTTTGTATTATACCATTGTGAGCTAGCATCACCTTCAACCACATTAGACAACTGACTCGTGAAAATTTATGATGTTGAGTTTATTCGCAATACTATGTTCTGTTCGAAAGGGGAAAGTCAAAGTTGGAAACCATGTCAATGTCTAAAATGAGATTCTTTAGAAAATTGTCATTAATATACTAGTGTTTAGATTATTAACTTTGCACTTATATCAAAATATGTCATAATTTTTTAACATATCGTCTTATAGTCTTAAAAACATTTTATACAACATATATTTTGAAAAGTGTCATAAAAGGTATGTATTATAAATACTAAGCATCCGAATTCCAAAACAAGCAAATGAGAGTATATTTAGTAGTAATACTTTGATGCCTCCCTATACTGAACTATGGTTTTGTTTGTTAGGTCTCCACTAGCAAACACTACACATCTTAATGATGTGAATGACCTTGCCAACAATTTGGTGATCGCATGCAGAAAGGCAGCAGAGGGATTCATGACAATAGCTGGTATGCAAATTTTATATTTTTTTTCCTGCAGCTGGGCTAATGCGTACTTGTGTGCATGGATATGCAATTTTAGTGAACTCAATTAATTGTGATTGGAAGGTGAACTAACTTAGCGAATAGTGATCAGAAAATAAATGAAAATTTTATCTTCCTGTACTTTTGTTGCACCTCTAACTTTTGGTACAATGCTGTGTGCTCGATAATGCTTATCTTTTTGACATGGATGCTTTATAGTGAAGTATATGGTTTTGTAATCTATTTGCATATCCAACTAAAGATTTATATGTGGCGTGCCTAGAGTAACTATCATTTCGATGCAAACATGAAATATCATTGGTTGAGTTGGAGCACCAAATCAAGTTGAAAAAACATTCCAATTTCAGCACCGAATGGTGAAAATTATCAGCATAATTTGCTCTGTACTAAACCTCCTTGATTTTGCAGATAACAAGGTGGAGAAGGAAGTCGATAGAGAAATATGCACTAATACTATTGTAAATTTTGGTGCAAACTTGGAGAAACATGCATGTGGACGTGATAATGTGACCATTGCAGAGCAGCAAACGGCTGACGAATTTGGATCATACTGTTCTAATAACCAAGATGATTGTAGGCCTGCCTCTCCCGCAACACAAGCGCTAATGTGTGATGAGCAAGATCTCACGTTTGGAACGGATTGTAGAAGTTCAGTTCCAGTGGTGTTGCCTGATCAGGACATTTCAGAGCTACACACTTCACAGGAAAATGCAGTACTGAGAGAGTTGCGAAACTATCTTTGGAGAATTATCACACGTGGACAAGCAAATGGTGAGATGAATTTACTAGTAAAATATTGCGACCCTTATGTAACATTGATACTGATTCGTCATAGTTGTCTGCTCATATTTTGATATACCTTTTGCCCTTCTATTATTTAGTTTTCAAAGTAGCAGTTTTAGTATACCCTGGAAATTTGGAAAAACACATGGGTAAGTCAGCAGGATGAATCAAATATAAACTTGCTCCAATGAAGTTTGAACAAGACAAACTGAACTGCATTTGTAAATTCTATATGAAGTTGTTGATCTATATTCAGGGGTTTGGAAGAAAATTAGTTATTATTTCCTGCTGAACATCAATAAAAATTTTCTATGCTGGCAAATCAAGAATTTTTATTTGACACATGTTTTGCACCCTTGTCTTGTTCGATGTAATGTTCAGCCCTGATATTTGAAATCAGCATCTTCTTAACTTCAATGACTTTATTTCAGCATGTGAAATGTGTGTTGCTATATTCATGATTTTATTTTTCTTGCTTATTGATCTTGCTGAGTTGACTGTTTCCTGATATAGCAGAAGAAAGATTATCACTGGGGACAGGGATGGAACCGGGTGCTCAAAGACATAATGAATGAAGCGCCATCTTAGCCCAAGGAAAGTCTGAAGAGAAATTGAATGGTGCATCAACCAAATGCAGTCAAAGTCGACTGACAGGGTTTGTATTTTTCATTTCAAGATGAGATGTATTTGTAACACTCAATTTCTTTGTACATATGGATAGTATAGTCCTTGTTGCCAGAAATGGTAACCGACTATGTAGCATTAGTCATTGATGAGATGTAAAGCAGGCAACAAAAGTCGTACCGACATTGTAATTAGCTTAATTAATAAATTAGTCATGGTTTGCTATTCCAATCGATTATGCTCACCAATCACCATCGTGTCAACTGTGGCTTTGCATGAACAGGGGTGAACATGGTTTAGGAACTGACAGCATACGCTTTCCTCTCAACAAATTATTGTTGTTTCCAGATTCATGGAATCTTTACTTGAATAGAAAAACAAGGATGCACATCAAATTAAGAAGTGCTCCACTGGATTAAGAAGCACAGCTAGTGAAGAGAAGAATCCATAAACGCGATGTTGCTTTAGCGGATACTTTTTTTTTCCAGTAACCGAAATGAAATGTCTGGTACCCTCTGAATTTGCGAACACTGTTTGGTCGGTCCGTTGCATTTTGCGCCTGCATCGAAATGGCAAGGACTTGTCTCATGACAAGATTCAGTTAATATATATTGATGTTCGGATATTCAGTTAATATCCGCTATTGTATATCCTTGAACTAGAAAGAGATCAATTAGCTTCTTGATTTTTTAATCAATTTATGGGTTTTGTCTGAGTCTAGGGTTTTAAATTCCTGGTTTGGGTCCCGTATTTCTTCTTTAGTTCCAGCTTTTTTGACCTGGCATTCCTCGCATGGTTGAACTTTATAAGATGTAACTTTGTAGTTGCCTTAACAGCCGATCGATAGTCATCTTGCTGTAAAATGGGTCGTTGTTTGAGTTATATCTTTATAAATACTCCCTTCGGTTTTAAATTATTATTCACTTTTTACATTAATTTTAACCATTCATCCTATTTAAAAAATTTATTTTAATATGTAAAATTATTAGTCGTGATTTAAATTTCACTAACAATAAATCAAATAATAACAAAACTTTACTCATTTGAACAAATTTTTTTTTAAATAAAACAAATGATCAAGTTAAAAGTTAAAAGTGGAGTAACGCATCTGCACTTTATCTGATACGTATTGAGTTTTAAAATATATTAGAATACTACAGTTTGCGCAGCAGATTGCATTTGTCAATATAAACCGTTCAATCTCTTACTCTAGTTTAGCGCCAATTCTGGTTTCGAAACCTAGTTGTAATTTGTATCCTTGCAACCGAAGCGAACTTGTAAAACAGCTGGCCAGAGTTTCTATTTATTATTACCCCTGACGCCAGTCATGAGTCATGACTTTCCAATCGCACAGCAAGCATCGAAACTGTGCATATCAAGCTTGCACACAATAACTCAACCACAAAAAACTCACAAAATGAAGGTAAACCGTAACCACTAGCTTACTCATGGTCAAGCATGCAAATCATACATTGTATTATTATTGCAACTCTAGAATTCAACTGTGTGGCTGCCAGAATCACGGCAAATATCCAAAAAAAGCATATCACGATTCATAAGCCTGCATGACTAGAGATTGCAGCCACCAAAAGGTCATGCTTTCTTTCTCTCAATAACAAAGAACATGTCCTGTAATTGTTAGATAGTTCAAGGCAACTTGTAAACTCATCCGTACTTTGTGACAAACAAAACAGAAGTCTCGAAAAGCCTCTCAGATGAGCCCAGAGATACAAGCAGAAGAAAGAAACTAGGCAGTCATAAAGGCATTGAGTTTCCTACAGAAAACAATTCAACCTGTTAGAATATATACACAAACTGACAAAACAGAGACAAAGGAAGGCCTCACAAATGTAGAAAAACAACAGCATTTACTGACAAAACATAGATAGATACACATTAACTGAACCAGCAGACAATAGACAACAGAAGGGGAAGATACAGTACAACTGGAAAGAATTGAGAATGTCAAGTCTTGTATTAGTATATATGCAGATAAAAAATACTAATCAATTTGGTACTCTAGACCAGTAAAATGGTGCATGGATTTAGGGCAGCTCATTTCCTCAGAATCGAACAAGGTTAGCTGTCCTAAATGTCAGAATGTAATTTCAGTACGGATAGAGCAAAATTTGAAGGGGAGCCCTTGCTCAGAGGTAAAGCTGTTGCCTTGTGACCATGAGGGCACGGGTTCAAGTCCTGGAAATAGCCCCTTGCAGAAATGCAGAGAAATGTTGCGTATAAAAGATACAAAGTGATCAAACCCTTCCTTAGGCCCTGCACAAGAGGGAGCTACATGCACCGCGTTGCCTTTTATAGAACAAAATTTAGGGCTATACAGAAAAACAAATGAAAGTACAGTGGAAAAAAATAAGACAAGTAAAGGCATATCAAAATATTGAAAATAAAATAGCACTGGGACTGTAAAAAATATGGATGATTAATCTCAAAAGGCTTAGAGATATGATTAAATGTTAATCAGATACCCCCCTCGGATTTTGATTGATAGTGTTAGGAAGATCTTTACAGACTAAAAATATGAACTAGAAATGTTGTCCTAACTTTGTCAATTTAAAAAGGGAGGATTACAAAGTATTCTAGAACATTAAATTGCAGATATAAGTAGATGAAGCATGATTAGAAATTTCATTTTGTGGACATTCAGAGCATGCTGGGGAGAAAAGAGAAATGGGAAAAAGGATCATATCCATTTTCTCAAGAATTCTACCCATTTCAATAACAAATATTCATAGTAACATCCATAACTATAGAAACAATATAAATATGATCTACAGAATACTATATCTACATCCCACAAATCACTCTAATCTAAGCAGAACCCCCCCCCCCAATTGTTGCTCAGCTAAGGTCTGGTTTCTGCTTCTCAGTTATAAATATGAAGCATTTCAACCACATACTGCTTTCTGCTTCTCAGTTTGCACAAAATCATCATTCCTTAACGCTGAACTGCTAGTATAGTAGACATTTCAAGGACAATACAAGAGGAACGGGCTCCCACTCAACCAATTTCGTAATCAAAGAAGACTGAAAAAATTAAAAGAAAAAACGCTACGCCTCACCTTGAGGGACGATGCCCCAGCTCTGAGACTCGGACGCCATAGCGGACCGGAGCCGCGCCGACGCGACCGCGCTGTGTAGCGGCATCACGGTCAGGAGACCCCCGCAAACCGACGGTAATCTGAGTGACCGAGGCGGGGCAATGTCAGAGAAAAAGGGAGAGATTCGCGACGCGTGGGATTGGAGGGAATACCTGTGGACAGCTGACGGACGGGAAGAGGCGGTGAGGAGAGAGGAAGGAGGGTTAGCGTGGGCGCCGAGAAGGCTGCGGCGGAGGGAGGAGGTGACGGCGCGTGCTAAAACCCTAGAGCGGAGGACCGCAGGCGAGGCCGCCATTATTTTGAGGTGCCGAGGACAAAGCTGGGTGAAAGGGGCTGGCCCGTGGTTTTGTGTGGAGTTGTCGCCTGTCGGCAGGGCAGCCATCGATGGAGGCGTCGAAGTCCGGGTCGGAATTTACAGAAATTTTGTAAAAAAATTATAAAATTTAATTTAATTTTACAAAACATACGGAAAAATGAAAATAAATCCCGCTCTCCGTGGCCTAAAAAAATTTCGAAACGTCTTCTGATTCCCTTATTACTGAAGTCAGTACTAGTTAATGTACTCCCCATGATTCGAAGTGTACTCATTTTAAAATATGATACTTTATAAAAAAATTGGTTGATACTTACATACAAATTTGTTTCCCAACCCCAAACCAACTACTAGTAAATCTTAAGCTTCATTTATTTCCCAATTCCAACCACCCATTTTTTTCCTTTAGCCGAACATAACCTGAAGGAAAATTACTCTTCTCAAGAAAGCTACGTCTGCTACTTGTATGGTTGACTGCTCACAAGTCATCAGAAATCTCACATGCAGCAGCTAAAGCCAAATACCCATAACAGATGGGACTGACAGGATTTAGAGAACATTCGGAATCACAGGCTGATACAGGTTGCTGACGGGTAACCAGACCTTTTTGGATATTATATGTACACACAACTCCAGAAAGCAAGTAAAGAAAGAACGATTACATGCAAAAAGTAAACAAAATAAAATTATGCCGAACAATACTCGCTACAATTTTCAGGATCTATAACTCTCACCTACTGCTTTCCAATAGGGAAAAAAGAATTCCAAGAACTTATATACTGTGAGCTCCAAGATCTAGTGCCATGGCCGGGA
The DNA here is from genome assembly GCA_001602295.1 of Zoysia matrella. NCBI lineage: Eukaryota > Viridiplantae > Streptophyta > Magnoliopsida > Poales > Poaceae > Zoysia > Zoysia matrella. The sequence goes on along the minus strand of BCLG01005734.1, from coordinate 16,362 downwards.
AAGGTAATATGCATCCCACTCATTTTTACAGGTCACCAGCCTTATCAGGTGCCAGTTTTGCTAGGCTTTGTTTTGGCGATGTTGACAAGATCACTAAAAAGCGAATCTTCAGGTCTGCTTGGCCGATTACGCTGCTGAAGTGAAGAGGATGCAGGCGCACCATAGAAACTGTTGTCTTGCACTGAGAGCCCATTCATTCTCTGAGAAAGCTCATTGGCACTGGAATACGCATATGCAGAATTTGGAACATAGTAGCCTCCAGGCTGCTGACTGTAGCCATAACCGGCCATCTGGCCACTATACATCTGTTGCTGGTAGAAATCTCCAGCCATCTGCTGGGCATACATGCCGCCTGGTTGGTTGCCTTGCACTGGAGGATACATTCCCCCATACTGTGTATTTTGCCCAAGATGCGATTGTTGAGCCCCAAGCCCAGGCTGATGTTGCATGACTCCTAATTGTCCACTCAGCACGGGTTGTGATTGTACAATTTGATGCCCAGGCTGGGTGATTTGATTTGGCTGGGGTTGACTAACTCCTAGTTGACCTGATGGCATAGACAGCTCACTGGCATGGCCAGCTTGGAATGGATCACTTTCTGCATTTTGGGTTTCCCAGGGTGGCGGCGGCAAGTCATTGCTTTGATCATCATTACCTACCAAAAAAGTTCCCAATAATTGAATATGACCACTTCAACATGATAAACAAACAGCAAGGCAAACAAGTTGCTTCACAAACAAACAATTTTACCATGTTTAATGTGAAATACATTACTTAGGTCCCCCATTTGGCATTATTATGCAGTAAACAACGCTGTTTTGTGGAACTGTTTCTAGAAACTTCAGTATTTAGCTTTCTACTTTTCTCTTGCTAAGATGCAAAGGGATGTATATTGCATCTTAAAAAGAGTTTCCTGATGTATTTTAACCATCATGTGGATTCCTCCAAGTTGGATGTGGTATGCACACTGTATGCTTATTGTATTATATGTACACTTTATTTTTCTTTAAAAAAAACTTCATATCAAGTGACACATGCAAGTAGAGCAATATTTAAAAAAGAAAAATAAGAAGATTATAAGTAGCACTATGGAATCACCTAGCCACGTCTTCCAGGTAGTGCTTTAGGAACAAAAGGATAAAGCAAACAAATTTACTGCTATGACAATACTCCCTCCGTCCTCATTTAGTTGTCGTTTTAGGAGTGGGCACGGGGATTAAGGATGGTGAAAAAGGTGGGATGCGTTGAAAACGAGCAGGAGAGAGATAGAGATAGGGATGTATTGAGAATAGAGAAAGGTGTATTGGAAAGCGAGAATGAAAAGTAAAAGGGGAAAACTTGTGAACTCTAGGATGACAAGTAATTGGGGACGGAGGGAGTACATTATAAGCTAGATCACAGTAAACATAGTGTTCATACCATAATTTGGTGCTTGCTGCTGTGGAACCATTCCCTGAGCAAACTGACCATTCCATAAACTTGCTGGGTTTGAGCTTTGATCATAAGCTGTCATTGTATTTGAACTTAAGCCATTAGCATATGGAGAAGGCTGTTGCGGTTGAACAGGATTCTGAGCAGCAGGATACGCTGGCTGTTGCGGTTGAACAGGATGCTGCAGCGCAGGATAGGCTGGCTGCTGTGATTGAACAGGATGCTGAGGAGCAGGATAGGCTTGTGGTGATGAGAGATTAGGATTAATGTTTGGCATAGAAGAAGAGATAGCAGAGTTCTGGACGTTGTTATTACCAACATTGCTGTCTGCAAACATGTCTACGAGGTCTAAAGTATTGTGGCCTGAAGAAGCTGAAATCGCAGGCATACTGCCAACAGGAGCAAGAGCTTGGGAATTAACAGGTTCTGCTTTAAAGAAATCATCCCCACTAAGCAGGTCAATGTTAGGGTTAATAGCTGGCGCTGCCTGAGACTTCGGGCCGTTGGATGATGGTGACGCAGGAAGTGCTAACTGCTCGAATGGACTCACATTTTTCGCATCTTCAGAAGACCTGGTGGGTCACAGTGTAGACAACGATGTCAGTCAAGCATCACATTTAAAAGACTAAGGGTTATAAACAATCATTTTGACCAATCATCATTTCTGCCAGAGTAAAACGAGCTGATTAAAAAGAATTAGTGAAATGAGATGGAACGACCTTTGTTCTGCCTCTTTTGTTCCCTCCGGCTTTGTTGATGGTGAACTGTCTGCACGGGCCTGGACTGATTTTGGTTTTTCTACTCGCACTGCTATGCCAGCAGCAATTGCGTCGTGTTTTGCTAGAACACGCTGCAAATCATCATTCAGTGACAGGCCCTGGCTTAACATATCCTCATCTCTGTCACCATTAAATATAATGAAGAATGAGAAGACCTAAACTGTCATCAGGGGGAGAGGTTGGGAATTTAATCAAAGTTAATCTAAGGTATCAAATCGAATCAACAGACAATTTTTACCACACATATCCCCAGTACAATGTGGACGTTGACGACTACCAGTTTAAGTATGGCAGTAGTAGCTACATTGGTCGGAAAAGCATAAGGATCATAGGAACTTACGATGCTGTGTTGACAAGCTGAACCACTCTTTGCTTGTATGAACGACATTGGTCCACAAGGTCTACAATGACCTCCTGCCTTAGACCCTGCATGTTTCCATTGAAATTTAGAAATATGATCTGAAAGACAACAGAAGAACTTCCCAACTAAATTCAGATGAATGATCCCTAAAATGGTAAATAAATATCCAGTTTTTCATAGGAAAAAAATCCACTGCGAAAATGGAAGATTCCTATTGTTAACTTTCTACAACAAACTAATCATCATATAACACGTCGAGGAAGTGACGCAAGGCACAAAATACCTCTCTGTTGCCAGGATCAATAGCATTCAACATCTCTGAAAGAACATCCATGACCCCTCGAGCGTTCTGAATTTCAGTCAAGCTTGCAAAAAAATGATAACATGATTCAAAATATTATTAGAAAGAACATTCTTCAAGAAAAAAGGCACTGCTAATCATGGCAATGGTAACACTGAAGACAAAATTGGTATTGAAATCAAAATAAGGTTTTCCCCAGCCCCACAAAAAGGATGAGAAAACAAATTTAAGCAGTGGAGATGATGGCATTTATGCATTTGAAACCCTCACCGTCAGATTAGCACACGATCTGATATCCACATGTAAACAACAACAACAATTCTGCTGAAACCAGAAATTTTATAATAAATGATCTTGATGCAAATAAACTATTGACATGTTGCAATGGGTAATGACAGTCTCAAACATCTCAATTTTTTTGGGTCAATCCGTAGTATAACGACAAAAGGTACAATATGAACACTCAATTCTATCCTAATTTAAAAGCCCACGAGTGTGCTAACATCAATTATACAAATCCATAATACAATGGGCTCAATAAGAAACATACCTTATTGTGGATACTTCTGGTGCTGAAGAAGATTCTGGTGCATCTTGTCGGTAATCAGTGTTGCGTAAAGCAGGGGCTGGATAGTTCCGTAGAGGTTGTGTCTGTGGAGGAGTATAGATTGGCACAGAACTCTCTGGTTTTTTAGGAAACACAGCCCCAGCACGCTGTATTCAAAGAGCAAAATTATGAGTGCTAGAAAGGTTTGGTACTATAAATCATGCAAATTGAATTTATACGGATTCTAATAGCTTAGCTAGAATAAGAAAAATAATCCATTATTAATCCGAAGATATTTGAAAAAATATATAGCAGTTACTTTCTGCTAATGAATACAAGGATATTGCTTGTTACTCCACAATATTTGCTGTAACTTAATAATATCATAAATTGTCAACATCTATCGAAGAATAACAAAATGTGAGGTTATTAAGAACTGCAATATACCAGTAGCTCTTGATATGCCACAAAGTACTGTGGATATCTTGCACGGGAACCACCAAAAGCTTCTTGCCAAGTGTCTATTAGAATTAGTATCTTTTCTTTCACATGATAATCAGGCTACAAAACAAAAGAAATCATATGTGAGACCTTATTTTCAATGAAAGAATATTGAATGGTTTAGGCACTTGGCAGACCTTTTTCTTAACTATCTTCACCATTTCATGAAGTATGTCCCTCTCAGCAACATGCATATGAACAAAATCTCCACAATTTTTAATAAGGGTCTCCAGCAACTGAAAAGAAAGAGGCACAATTGTTGTAGTTGAGTACAGAATTAATAACTTAGTTTGATTTGAATTATCAACAGTCTTAACCCAGGAAACTAAATAGCAGGGTGAAAACTCCGTAGTGTGCCAAATCACTTAATTAAATCACACTACTCCAATGAATTCCAATTAAATTACATTCCAAAATATGGCATTTATCCTAATTAAAAATCGCATTCCAATGAAGCAGTCTGCAGCACAACATTCTTGTGGAATCACACAGTTCTTTTCTGTGCATATCCAACTAACAAACTAAAACTACAGCCAAGTGGTATAATCACACGGATCCTCACAATGGAGTCAACGAGTCATCGATTAACTTAATAGAATGTAATGTCGAAAGATGAAACAAGAGTCATGAGTGAAATCAGTGAAAACAAATTCACAACGACATAAAATCAGCAGAAGGCTCTGTCTGATGTCCATGATAAACTGGGACTGGAAGACTGGTGGTCCAGATACAGACAGCAGACATCAAACAAATTGCAGTATGGCACTTACCGTTAATGCAAGAAGCTGAACCTTTGAATTCCTGTGTCCGATCCGTTTCTTGATAGTTTTCACCACATCTTTCGCTTGCCTAGTTAAATGTTGAAGAATGAGCATATACACTAAAAGTGAAAACACTACAGTAATATTTACATCATGTCATCAGGGAGCAATATAGCCACCAAAACTGGCACAATGTCTGAAAGCACAATGAAGCAGGCACAGTTTCATGAAGTTCAGGTTGAAATCATCATGATTAAGGGACTAACTCTACTGGATAAAAGTACGGTCGGAGACAAAACAAAAAAAATGCTACATACATCAAAGCTAAATGTCAAAAGAATTATGTATTGTTTTATTTTGTCACTCAATGCTTCTAACCGATAATCAACGCCAGTCAGTCCTCCTTAACTACATTAGTAAAAATCCTCCTCCTTAACTACATAGTAAAAATTAGATTTCTTACATAGTGAAAACTCCCAGAGAATCCAGTATTTCCCTTGTCAATGTTAAGTGAATCTCATGAACAAAGTAACATAACTACATACGTCTATTTCTCAGCAAAAGAAAAGTGATATTTCCCTGAATACGACATGCCCAAGAGGAAATGATGATCAATAATTCCGACCAACCCGTTAACACAGGTTCACCGCAAGCCTCATCTCAGCCGCACAAAACCGCCCGAGACACGAAAATTCCGTGGCCCGACGGCCCCGTAACAACAGCCCGCGGGGACGGCTTGCCGCATATGCTTAGCAGCGGAAACGAACGCTAAGCAATTGATTCGAAAGGGAGGAAGGGTGGTGGCTCACGAGGGGTCGTGGTTGAGGATGTCGCAGATCTCGAGGTTGAGCGACCAGTCGGGCCCGATGAGCGACTCGCTCGTGGCGCGCTCCACCAGCACCGACTGCGGCATCGCGGCGGCGGCGGCGGCACAAACCCTAAGCGGACGAACTCGTCCCCGCTTTCCCCTCCGTCGCCTTCCTTCGCGTTTGGGCGGCGGCTTTTTCCGGTCGGTCAGAGAAAGGGGGCGGAGGACCAAAGGAAAATGCACGGTCTTTTTTGGGCTTGCGAAAACCGGTTCGAGTTCTGGATGGGCCCACGAGTCAGAGACACGGCGCGCGGCGTCCATGCCAATTTTGGGTTCTGGCCCTTCTATAGGTCGGCAGATTCTTTGGCACATGAAACTCGCTGGATTGGAACATGCGCGCTGAGCTGTGTGGGACCCAAAAAACGAGGGTGCCTAGTTGGCGTTGCATGCTGACATTGGTTTAGCGCTAGAACTTTCTACCCGCTTGGCTTTTTTTATTAACCTAATTAAATTTTTTTGAGCCTGCTTGGCTTGATACCATGATTCATAGTCATAGCCCATGGTTCATGAAACCTGGCTTTTCAATCTCCCTAATGCTACCATGATCGGATGTAGCCGGTTCACAAAACCATTCAAAAATTGGTTGTTTCTTATGGTTTCAATGAAACTGGTTCGATCCAATTTTAACAGTTGATTTTTATTGTTTCACTGAAATTGGTCCGATCCAATTATTTTTATTCAAAATTCAACAAATTTAAAAAAAAATAGAAAACCGGTCAAACCGATCAGGTAGTTAAAAAAAACCGTTCAGTTTTAAGTCCAAAACTAATGAAATGAAAAAGTCAATAAATCAGACAAAGTGGGCACTACACTATTCAAATTTTAAATTTTACATTAACCAGTTTTCACAAAAATTGATCAAACCGGTGTCGGATAGTTTCACCCACCCAAACCGTCCAATTTGGACACTGTAGTAACCACCTAGTATCATAATTTTTTTGGGTTAGGTCTCTCATCTCACAATCAAATAACATGGTGCTAAGTGCTTTGCATTGCCAGAGGGGCAAAGATGGCTCAGAAGTAGCGAAAGCAAAGGTCAGAGAGCAATACGAGATGGGATAACTCCAATAATTATCTAAAATTATTATACCTAAGTTTATGTGTTAGGTCGATGTTGATTTTCAACAGATACTTAAATTTAGCATTTCTCAAAATTGAAAACTACCACATCACCCTAATTTATGCTTTCATTAGCTAGTTGTGAGGTATAAATAGACCTCTATAGTTGTGAGGTATAGGTAGACCTAAGATTGCACTGCTACTTTTCATTTCAAATAACTAAATTCATGTTTAAGTATTCACTTTAGATATCTGAGATGCAGGGCGCTAAAACGTCTTGGTGCCAAACTTTCCCACCGCCAGCATCAGCAGCTGGCCAGTGGCATAGTCCCAAAAAAAACAAAAGGGTATATAAAGTTTTTTTTGCATGTGAAAACAGCTTCACAAAACGGCATCATCCTTCCCAACAGAGGCGGATCAGAATGCGGATGCAACCGGTGCTAACTTAGTACTAAGTATCTCAATAATTTTTTTTCTATATAAATTACTCCTACATAGCTTAGCTCTCTAAGATAAATAGATTATCAAGGACAGGGGGATCCGCCCCTGCGTGTCAAGGCAGTGGCACGAGACTAAAAACTTTTGTAACCAATGCCTTCAGCCTCAATTCATGAAAAGTAATAGAAAGATTCAAAAGCGTAATTGAGCTGATGGCACAAATCTAATTCTTCCTTTCCTTTTTTTTTTAATCGAGCACATGAGCAAGCTGTTGTTTAGGGTTCGAGCCAAACATGCCCTTAATGCATGCGTGCAGCATTGCCCTTAAACGGGTTTACCAAGCAGCAGTGGGTGATTTGTAGCTGACATGGAAGGACGCATACGACTACTAGCTACTTAAATTTATTCTGATACACTGAACAATGAAAACATAATCTTATCTTAATAGGAGTAGGTACTGCTACATGTTTATCTATTTCTTAGTATCTCAAAGATTTTTACACGTCTCATGAAAGCGTATACTCTCTCTGGATCTTTCCGCAGGCCGTCGGGACCACATATTCCAGTGCTAACATCAAGGCCGTCTGGTTTTAGAGCAGAAGCGGCTTGACAGACATTATCCGCATGTAGGCCTCCAGCTAATAACCATCCGTGCTTGCTTCTGACCGATGGCATTTGAAATTTCTCCCAGTTGAAACCTTTGCCGCTGCATAAGGATTCAGATGATTTCATCAGCTCTGTTTAGTCAGCACAGCTACCGTTTGGGTTCCACAATAAGTTTACCGGGCTTAAAAAAAACTAACATTGAAAAAGAAAAAGGCTGGTGTGGAAAGCACAAGTGTGGAAGTTGCTCATGATAAGTTTGGCAGGATGAAAAGAGAACTTGCATAATACTAATCACTAGTCAAATAACAAATATCCAGGCAGTAGAAAATGAGTAAACAACTATAAGTAAAATCTTGTACCTCCCACCCTTTGCACTGTCCACCAAGAACCAGTCGAGGATAAATTCTTCACTCGGTGGAGCATTAATAAGATTCCCATCATCATCAGCATTTAGGACGTATATGATTCGGTTATTCTTCCAAAGCACAGGAAGCAGTTCTCTGGAGCTATCTCCATGAAGCTGGAGAGGAGTATGTTTATAAGCAAGTGTGTCAGTACAGAATAGTTTGCTGCAATTGCAGCTGCGTAGTAAACAAAGAGTGAAGATATACCTGTATAAGTTCGAGGTCGCATGAATTAGAAGCTCTTAAGATTGTCTCACTATCATCGTCCACGAACACACCGACTGGTTCAGCGCCATAGGACTTGGCTACTCTGGATATTTCTTTGGCTTTTGACAATGGGTCCGAGCGTTTAGAATTCGGCCAAAGAATCATCCCGATAAGTTTACCTCCAGCCTTCGCGGCAGTTTCAGCATCCTTGGCGGATGTAATGCCGCACATTTTGACAGTAGGTTCAGTTCTTGTGCCGTCTTCCAGACTAGATGATAAGGGCATGGCAGCACTAGTTTGTTGCCGAGATAAACACGACATCTTAAGTGCAGGCAACCTTAGAGTTCCTGGGAAAGGCACCAGATGTAAGAATTGAGAATATCATAGCTTATCAACACTAACTGAACGAATACCAATAGCTTGATGGAGACAGCATGTTTGAAGTTAAGAAATGCCAAGTTTCTTTTATGCCTATCAAATATACGAAAGCATTCGAATCCCTTTCAAGTATCCCAAACAAAAGAGTCCAAATATACTCAAGTGTTCTGCTTAATTGTCACCTTACAGGTTAAGAACTTAAGATCAAGGAAAAGACGACTTTTTTGTAGCAATCCAAGCCATGCATTCTTAAAGAACTCGAGTACTACATCAAAAAGACAAAATATCCATACCGTTGCTCAGTGGCAGAGCAGTCCGCAGCGACGGTTCTGTGGAGATCGACATCGCCGTTACTGCTAAAAAGCACAAACACGAACAGTCAGTCAGACAGAAGTGGAAAACTAAATGAAGCATTCTATCGAACAGTCGGTGTGCACCCCTCTGTGAATAACAGTAGCTATCGGAGAGCCATTTCGAGGAGAGTCTATAACGCAGATTTAACTAGCAGGCCCTCAATTAACTGCGGACAAGGCCCTCGATTAACTGTGGACAAGGCGATAGAAGCGGCAGGTTTCCGTCACCCTGCAAGAACTTAGCAGTGCCACAGAAGAAGCAAGACCTGATGCGTCAGTTTCAGCTGCGGCTCGCCGCGCCCGGCCACACTATGGATGGAACGAGGGAGGCCGCGGGTTTGATCACGGGCGGGAAGAACGGACGAAACAACGGGGACATGAGTTGTATACCTGGGTGCTGGCAGCTAGAGATGAAAACGAACGATCGGGAAAACGTGTCTATCCCATTTTGTTTTTATATTTAATATTTAATTAGTCAAACGAAAAAAAAATAGAAAAGTAAAATATGAGAATAAGATAATCGATAATACGAAAATAAATATATTAAAACAGAAAAATATCGATAATAAATAAAAAATAATAATTCAAATCGAAAAGATAATAACGTTGAGTTGTATAATTAAATAGAGTCAAATCGTCGCGCTCATCTTGCCTCACCGCCGCCGCCGAGCACCTATGCCGTTGCCGCCAGCCACCTCTGATGTTGCCAACGGCCCCGCCGCCCCACCTCTGTTGCTGCCGCAGCCCCCGCCTCGCCTCCACCGCCGGCCCGCTCTATTGCCGCTAGCCCACCTCTGTCGCTGCCGTCGCCCGCCATGTGCGTCGCACCGCTGCCCCCCACCTCGCCTCCGCTGTTGGTACTCTGCCGCCGCCGCCCCGCCCTTGCCGCTGCCACTGCCCGTCATGTGCGGCGGCCCCGCCTTGCCTCTGCTGATGCGGCGCTTGTCTAAACAACTGTCAAAATGAATTCTTTTGAATGATAAAAAAAAGAAAGAGGTATTATAATAATATTCTAGCGAAGCTTCATGTTGTAATGTTGCTTCAGGTTGAAATACTATAATTGCAAAACCATTGTTAGCAATAGTATAATTACAAAATTCCCGCAGGCAAGCAGCACCCGGCCTTTTGTATCCAAGCAGGTACATTTGTTGCATGTGCTGCACTTCTCAGAAATCGGGAAACTAATATTTCACCCGCAACCCAGTCGCAAACAATAAGGGAATCCCAGTCCATAATTCATTTGAACAATCACTCGCCATGGAACACAAAGGGGAGTCGGTGAAACACGAACTTATTTACCATCGATATTGATATTCACGTGGCTGTAGAAACGTACTAGCATTCCAGCATTTTTCAGTCTGAGTTTCGCTACACACATTGCATACAGAGTGAGTCGACTCGAACCGGCATCACAAACACCAACCGTGGAATCTCGAACCCACAAGCCCAACAACATTCATGCCACAGATGCCAGATTTGGGGACTAGATGCGGTCTCTAGTTCTGTTTCTTGGGTTTCGCCGGACCCCTGGGGATCTTGCTCAGGACCTTGGCGTCCAGCACCTCGTACTGCTTGCGGGCCTCAGTATGCGCCCTTCCGGCGAAGTGGTCCACCTTGTCCTGGTACTTGTCGTACAAGATCGGCACCGTGTGAAGCATCAGGACGGCTGGATACAATCCTCAATTGGTTAATAGTCCAGTGGATTTCACAAGATCACATGTTCAAAACAGCGTAGTACATCTTTGAAAAAGCCTTACCAATATAGCACAAGGTGAGGAAGTCACAGCAGCTTCCAACTCCGGAGAGAACCCAGAGCCCCACAATCACCTGACAGAGCACACAAAACCAGTTGCACGATCTTAGAGCACAACCAGCATGAAAGGAAAAATTAGTGCCACCTCTAAGTAAAGTCTGGAACATACTCCAAGAAACTTCTTCAGGTCATGCCCCATTGCGATCTCCCGCAGCATGTGAAGCATTCTGTTGACGTCATTGCGCAACGCGTGGGCCACGTTCACGACGAGATCTTCAGGTACCTGCACTAGAGGAAGGTCTGGGGGGCTCCTGTGAAAGGGGCATTGACAAATAAGTTGCGAGCGGCGTCGAGCAAAATATCTAGGAAAATGTTGCGACGAACTCACTTCTTGATGAATGTTGTGGCTTTGGACCAGAGGAACAGGATGGCCAGCAGACCGATCATTACATGGGATATCAGAGTCAAGAGATGGTAATCAAGCACTTCGAACAGAACCCAGAGGAGTGTGGCGCCACCAATCAATACAGCAGAGGTCTTCTTATCTTTCCATAAGAGCACGTCAGCAGCTGAAACAAGTGTTACACAATGAGCAGTCAGAAGAAAAAAAAAAACAGCCCAATATTAATCATGGATTAAGGTAAATTGGGAGTATAATGTCTTCATGCACAAACAAAGATGGAATAAAATGTTTTAAGCCATAAGTAGGCTCACATATAAAATAACTGGATCACTTGTTTCTAGTTGTTGACTTTGTTTGGTGCAAATTCAGATGAAGACTGGTTAATTGCCTTGTTGACTCAATCATGGATGAACTGACACTGCAGTGTATATATGTACTCTGTTAATTAGCCAGTTGCCAGAAGCAATCTACTCCTCCTGGTTTTATTAAATTGTTGACGTTGGTAAGTGCAAATTTGAACTAACCAACATCAACAATTTAAAAGCAGATGGATGCAAGACACATCGCCACCATTCTATCGGTATCATCACCATATCTACTGGATAAATCAAACAAGTTCCAACCGAACGACACCTCCACGCCTTGATTCTGCAAATAACTGTTCCTAGGGATAAAGTAGTATAACTATTCTATATTTAATTCTACTGGATACATTACGTGATTGTGCAAATAATTATTCCTAGAGATAAAGTACTAAAACTATTCTATGTTTAATAGAAATTTTGTCCATTACGTGATTGACAGCAGCACATACAGGACTAAACTTCTTTTCAGGAATACGTGTCCCTTCTAGCGTATATCTAATAGAGTTGCGTTGAAACGCATAAAAATAGAGAAAGTAAGAAAAATACTATTTATATAAACGAATTTCAACAGCTTGCACCCAACACCTTTGTACACTAAACAGTTGAGATCGACAAGAAGCTAACAGAGTGACCCAAAAAAAATCGCGTTGACAAATTAAACAAAGCTACTATCAGTCGAAGCTAAAAAGTGTTTTGGGTGAGGATCAGTAGTTTAAGCATGGCTACCGGATATCTGCGCAGAAACAAAAGAGTAAAGTTGAATTCCCCACGCAACAAAGCGCGTCGAGCAAGGATCCGACCTCAAAATAACCAAAGAGAGAGAGAGAGAGAGAGAGCTAAAAAATGAACCAGTATACTGCAGGAACTGATGCTAACAGACAGCCAAAACCATCCTAGAAATAAACCGAACACAGTAAGTTCATTTCCTTTTACACCAGAGGGAAAGTAGAACAGAAAAGAACTTACTTTTACCGCCACCAAGAGCCTTGTGCACGGAGGTGTCCTCGCCAAGAAGCCTGAACCCGCGGGACCTCGTCTCCGGCGCTGGTGCCGGGGCCGCGGGAGACGGCTTCTCCGGCGACGCGGCGTCGGCCGGCAGCTGCACCGGCGCCGGCGGGTCCTCCGAACCGCCCTCGGTGGGCGCCGCCGGAGTCGGCGGCGGCGCGGCTACGGTCTCCTCCGCTGCTGGATCGGCCATCGTCGAAACTAAAGAAAAAGAAGAACTTTCTAGCTCTCTGTTTCCGAGTCCCTTTCTCTCTTCGAGAAGCCCTCACGCACTGAAACCGTGGGGGCTGTGCACTGGCCACCTGTTTTGGGGACGCGAGGGAAGGGAAAACGATGGGACGCGAGACGGCAAGAGACGGACGGAGATCTCTAGAAGGCGGGGCGGCGCGAGGAAGAGCGGACGGACGGCGCTTCTTCGTGCTCGCTGTGGAGCGGCTCCCGTGCTACGTGTCCCTGTCGCGGGCCCACGTCGCAGCACCGGCTCTGCCGACGTTAACTCCCGTCAGAATCTCGTCGGCGTGGCGGCAGACGGACATCGCCGTGGCGATGTGGCGGCCAGGGGGCTGCGACACGCGACCCCCAGAGGATTTGCTGGAAGATTCGTGGCGACACGTGCTGCCGGGCCCGTCCACACACTGACCGAACGAACCCGATCGCCTTCTAACTGCTCGGCTGCTCCTGTCCACGCGCGCCATATTTTTACTTGCCTGATAGGAGTAAGCTAATCTGACGGTGGAGTACGTGGCATGGCGGTTTGAATCCGTCGAGCTCTTGTAGGCCTCCCTCGTCCGTGATTCCTGAAAGCGATAGTCGGTAGCCGGGCTCGTCCGGAGATTCACAGGAATTTTTGAGCCATTGTTTTTTTCTTGGAGTAGCTGCATCCCGTCGTCCTCGCCGCTCTAAGATAGTGGAGGTGGACGCTAGTGGCTTTGTTCGGTTGAGCTGCCATGTTTCTGCTGGTGGTCTCCGCACGAATTTGGCTGTACTTTTTACAATACTCCTAACATTTTTTTATCAAATATATAAAACTAATAGGTGGTTTTGTAATAGCTCAATCAACTCCTAAAAGAGACAGTACACATGGTGGGCATATTCATATGGCACCATGTCAGCCCATCTATTGAGGTGATAAGGAGTGTTATGTGTATACCTAGCACCTTTTTATGGGCAACTGGACTGTTATTTTTTTAAAAAAAGAAATGAAACCGTCGTGTTAGATTTCTAAATTTATATAAAAAATACTAATGTGTTGTCGCCCGCAGCCCCAGCTGAAGAACAGGCCCAGTACTTGGCAAGGCCGTTCAGTCAGCTTTCTCTGCTCTTGACAGTTTTGACATGTGTGGGTAGAACTGACATTCGGCCCAACAATGAAAACTCGTCTAAGAGATCAATGGGCCTTTTCCATTTCTCGGCCAACGAAATGAGCATAGCGTTTTGATACTTGGGCCTGCCCGTACCTTAGTGGCCGTTACAAACGAATTGTTTCCATATCAGGCATAAAAAATTTGCAACTTACCGGCAGTGGTTCAAATTTCCTTTCAAATGCTTGTACACGTACTTCCACTTGGTGTAAAGTAATCAGAGTATGGGCTCTTTTTGGCGGAGCTCTCAGCTTTTGATTTTTAGATAAAATTAGAGGAGCTCTGTTAAACGCTGTTTGTTATGAAAAAGTGATTTTTGTCTGACTCTGTGAAGTGATTTTCAGAAATAAACTAAAAGATTGGAAGCTGAAAAAAATAGTTTCTCTTTGATTCTGTGAAGTGATTCTCTGTACTGATTCTAAAATTTTATTGTAGAGAATAAAAAAAATTATTTTCAGCCTAAAATCACTTAAAAAAAATAAAAAATCAAGAGTGAATTAAAAAAATCCAGAGCAAAGAGCTCTACCAAATATGCCACCTATATATTCCCACAAGACTAGATGCCTCATCTTGAGACTGCAAAAGGAAAACCAAAAAATAAGAAGAGACAAAACATGCATTGATTCATCTAGACGCCAGCAGTATTATCTAGAAACAAACACCCGAGTCAAAATACATCACGAAAACGGGCATCGGTTGTTGATTAGCGAACATCGCTCGCACTACGAATGGCAATGGTCCCAAAAAAGACGCGGTAAATGAATGAACACAGGCGTATGTATATTATATTTATACATAAGTGTACGTACGCACGTTAATTCCTGGGCCGTACACGTACGTACGTACGAAGAGTCGATGCGTGGCCGTGGCTGGAGATGACGGAGTCGGTCAGCGCGAGGCCGCGGGAGAAGAAATATCTCTGCGGGTACTCGTACCAGTTTGTACTCTCTCTCTCTCTCTCTCTCTCTGAGCTCGTGAATCCGAAACCATGGGGCGATTGGATCCGCAAGAGGACGACGCTGCTGCACTGATAGCCCATGGCTGGCGGCCGGTTGCCGGTGGCCTCTAGCACGCCCGTGACATGGCATGCAGATTGCAGAGGACCAGCCCAAAAGGCAAAGCGATCGAAAAACACAGCGAAGCGCGCAGCCAGCCGGTGGGGGACGACAAGAGGGCCTGCTGCAGCGCATACGCCGCCGCCACGCACGGGATTTGCTTGACGATCACAGTCGGCCGGCGCGCGGTGGATATTCCGGCCACCCGTGATAGCCGTCGGCGGTGGGGTTTCAAAGCTAAGAGCGCCCCCAACCTACGTTCCAGAGGACCGAACCATCGTCCTCGTTGTCGGATCGAACCGTGTGCATTTGTAGGCATTGCGCACATTGTAGGCATCGCACCTTGAACGAAGAGAGAAAAAAATCGAACCGGTTGTTCAGTTCGATGGATGCCGAATCATGCTGAATAAAAAGACGAATCAAAGCTCATCTCCTTGCACCGCAGCTGGCCCAGTCATCAAAAATCTACTGTCGTGCATGGGTGCTAGTGAGCCGAACCAGCGTTGTTGCTGGCGAACACTCATCCACGTCAACGAACTCTATTGATCTACATGTCGATGCCAAGTCGTCCTCTTGATGAGCATCAAGGGAACCGCTTTTCACAAGCGAGCCTCTCCTTTGGTCATTGAAGACCAGCTCAACTGAAACTGCAGCCAACACAACTTTGATGTTAGGAATTCCTAAAACCATTCTATACAGTACATTGCGATAATACATACTACTACTATGTATGTGTAAAAGTTGGAAAGGATTTCGACGAAACTTCTATATTCCAGCCGGACAACGATGCCACGCTAACACACGTCAAAATATTCCTGCTTGATCTCATGCCACTGATTTTGTCTCGTCGCTACACTTGAGCTCACATTGGCCTCATGGCGCTCTCATCCAACAAGCCAGCCAAATGCTGATTAATCACCAGTGGATGGAGCTAATCGATCCAGAAAAAAAAAAAAAACAATGTCAATTCCTAACAAGTGGACACCGTAGTACCGTACCACGCCCTGCATACGGTTCCCCTGCATACATTACCCCTTCCACCCTTCTTCATTTCCTCCAACGCATCCTCCGTTCTTCCACTACTTCGCCACAATGGCCACCATTATCACTACCACCACCGTCACGGAACCCGACAATGCCGACGCGTCCGCGCCATCTCCGTCTCCGTCTCCGTCGTCGCCGCCTCCGCCGAAGAAGGTGTCGTACGACCTCGCGGCCCGGAACATCTACTACGCGAAGCCGGTGGCCGCGCCGCGGTCGCTGTTCCGGCTGCTCGAGCCGTGCGGCGCGGCGCCGCCCGCGCCGGACTACATCCTCCGCGACGTGTCGCTGACGGCGAGGGCGGGGGAGGTCCTCGCCGTCGTGGGGCCCAGCGGCGCCGGCAAGTCGACGCTGCTCGACATCCTGGCCGCGCGGACGGCGCCGA
>BCLG01005733.1:0-17591 GCA_001602295.1 Zoysia matrella | reverse complement strand
CCGGGCGCGCGTCTCAGTCGGCGTATTTTTGCGACGGCTCTAGTAGCAGCCGACAGTGGTGCTCGACTCAGGCGGCGCGATTCGGGCCGATTGACGCCGGGTCGGCAGCCTCCGGCGAAGGTGTCTCGATTGGAGGCGTGATGGTGTTGGTGCGAAGCTCTGGGGGTGCTCAGTTGTCTTAGACTAGAGATGCAAATTAAGTACCCGATGGGTAGTTATAAGTCACTATTTTAATATATTTGTGTGACTAACTTATGAAAATGAGAATAATTTTTAGTTTATTTAAAAGAGTTTTTGGTCATAGACCGACTCAAAAAATGCAAAACGTGTATCCCAAAGTCTAAGACTCTAGAGCCTCAACGGCCGGATCCGATGGCCCGTCGCCCGTCGGTGGTCCTGGCCACCAAAGCTTGGGGCAAGCCGGCATCATGTGGAGCAGTGGTGGTTCGTCGCGCGCGTGCACAGGTGAGGCCAACGTTGGTCTCCTTGTTGCAGCGGTCAGGTTTGTGCTGAGGATTGCTGCAGTGATGTTTCACGTTCGAAGTTAAAGATAGAGGCTGCCTGTGGCGTGGTTGAGGTGCTGGGTGGTGGTGGTGAAATGGCCCGCAATTGCTGTGGAGGCGGGCATGATGGTTGTGATGGTGCGGTTTGGAAAAGTTTTGACCCATCTTGGCGGCGAAGGCCATAAACTGCATGCGAAGATTTCGATTAGCAACAAGTAGAGCATTGGTGTGGTGGGGTATTTGGAATGCTAGGTGAAAATCTTGCTCGGCCTTTGCCGATGCTGGCAGCGACGACACTTTTGGGTGTCGTTCCCCTTGGAGGCCTTGCCAACAGGATTTCCATTCCTGTCATTAGTTTTTTTGGGTGTAAACCTAGGTTATGATTTCAGAATCAGGCAACGACGGCATTTAGATGTTGTTTTCTTCTTGGAGACGTTGCTTTGAAGGCTTACGCCATGCTTGTTGTCTGTCGACATGTTCTATATTGGCAGCGACGATGACATCTTTATGGGTGAAGTCGGAGTTTTCGTTCAGATGGTGCTGTCAGTCACTTGTGGCGTGACTTTTTTTTCTTTCTATTAGAGCTGTGTTCATGAGGATGAGAGGGACTTTCTTACATGAAATCGGAGCTGTTGCATCGCGATGTGCGATTGAGCTTGACAACGATGACATGTAAGGGGTTTATCTCAATGTGTTTTCATGGATGTAGTGTCTTTAGAGGAGAAGGCTCTGCCGCTTTTTAGAGTTGGAGTTGCTGCCAGTAGGTTAGGTTGGCAATGTGACTCTGTTGTGGTATGGTTGTTGTGACCGGACATTGTTGTAAGGGTCCGGCGAGTCCTTTTTGCAGGTGGTACAGTAGCTAGGTGGTTGTGGTTAGTCTTTTTTCTTTTAGAACAATGTATGGTTTGACTTTGTTTCTCTTAATATGAACTAATTTTTTATAATATAGTCTCTTTGTTTTTAAATTGATGTCACCGTTGATTTTTAATTTTAACTTTGACCTTTTGTTTTATTTAAAAAATTAGTTCAAATATGTAAAATTTTAAGTTGTGATTCAAATAATTCTAGTAATTAATCAAATTATAACAAAGTATATATTTTTTTAAAAAAAATTGAATAAAACGAATAGTCAAAATTGATATTAAAAATCAACGACGACGTCAATTTAAAAACAGAGTGAGTACCACGAAACACTCGAGTGATTTCAGGTCTTTCGAAAAATGGTGAAAAAGCGATCAATTTTTTTAATACCTTATTTTTGTTAACCCAGAAAGAAAACGGCAACCCGTAAGCGGCCTGTAAACGCTTCTTCGATGTAGCCAAACAATTAAGGTGCCGTTTGAATACGTGAGGATTTTAAAATCCAGATTATAAAATCTTGGATTCTACTATCCGGATTCTAAGGATCCAAAATCTCATCTGTTTGGATTTTAAGATTTTGTTTACAGATTTTAGGAGTTCAAATTTTTTTCTCTCCAAAATACCCTTCAACCATTGCTCATAACTACATGTTTTATTATATATCCATACATATTACGTATTTACAAAGCAAGACTGTGCAGTTCAACTACCATATAACAATCTACATAATCATTTTACGGACATGATTTTATTACAAACAAAGCATTGGCAAGATTATCTTGGAATATATTCATGTCTTTATCTTCATCTCCCAAACGACCATCACCATTGCGTCTTTAAGATGTACAGTTCATTGCAATTGACATGTAATTCTCGTCACGATCACACAAGTCGAAGTCCATATCAAGCATTGCACTTTCTCGGATGAAGTTGTGTAGAGCCATGCATGAAAGGATTATTTTGTTTTGTTTTCTCATTGGGTAACCAGGTAGGTCGAGCAAAATCCGCCACTTCATTTTCAAAACACCAAATGACCTCTCAATAACATTACAAAGTGATGAGTGTATAAAATTGAATACCTCCTTTTTCCCACTTGGTCTTGGGCCTTGTCAAAATTCTGTTAGATGGTACTTTGTCCCCTTATATGGTGTAAGATATTCAGGTCGGTTCAGATAACCTGAGTCTACGAGATAATATTTTTCTAAACACGAACAACAATTCAGATAATGAAATAAATGCAAAACAAATATATAATTAAGATGAAATAAATCTCAAACTTAATATAACTCATAAATAACTGGTGGAGGATGTGGAAACTTATCACCATATTTGCGAATCGCATCATTGAACACCCTCATATCATGTACAGATACTGGCCACCCCACAACAGCAAATGTGAACCTCATATCGAAGTCACATATAGCTAGCACATTTTACGTGCTGTAACCATGACGACCAATATGTTGGAGGAGTTTTGATGATAGTACAACAATAGGTATATGGGTTCCATCAATAGCCCCAATGCAATTATCAAAATATAGAGAGAACCGAGGGCTCTGTAATCTAGGATGAATTGTCTTGAATTTTGGATCCTTCGGTTTGATAATATCAGCGGACATTTTGTACACACAATCTAGCACATGCTCAAACTTTCGGCTTATCGTTTCAGTTGATCGCTCAAAACGATTTTCAACTTGTCTAATAGACTGAGGCGCACCAATGATCCATAAAAACATGGCCAGTGTCTCTACCGAGCTCATTTGTTTTGTTGACTTCAATCCATATGAAGTCACTAGCATGGTGTGCAATCTAGTAAAAAGTTCAGGCCTCATCCTAAACATATTGAAGCAAGATGTTGGATTTTTTAATGTTCTCATGACTCAATCATGACCACTTATATCAGGGACCTTTCTCTTTGATTTGTTCATGAAAGTAGCATCATAGCACATACCAAATAAGCTTGCTATAGTCCCAAATTCTTGCATGACATCCAGTTGATTTCGAGCAACTTGACTTGCTTCATCTTCAGTATCACTTGATGAAACAATCTGCTACAAAATCAAACGCTATTCACCTCATAAATTTAAGTTGATGAAATTCTATGGCAAATATATATTAGAAAAGCATATATTCACAAGATTAGTAGCAGCATATTATCTTAATAGAGTACGAAGTGCATATCACATCATTACACGTACCCAAAAGAGAGTGAATTAGTGCACCAGAAGTTCATATCTACTTGGCACTAACCCTGCTGGCTGCTAGTCATCACCTAGGTATCTACTCTTACAAAAACAAGTTTCTAATTACAAAAACAAGTTTCTAATTACTACATTTTCTTGATCCTGCGCCAAAAGGAATTAGTGCACCAAAATTTCATATCTACGTGGCAGAACCCTACTAGCACAACCTCGTAACTAGTACATTTTCTTGAACTGACACCACATCTTTAACCAAGCTAGTCTTCCCTCTTTTGTTTCTATTGTTTCTATGGTAAAAAAAATATCACGATATTCAGCTTTCAAAAATAGTTGACTAGCCACAAAATGCTCCACACTTCCTTCCACAGCACCACTCTCAACAGCCAAACGCATGGCCTTCTTGATGGACTCCGTCCTAAGTTCGCCCTGCATCACCTTTTAGGCTATGGCATAATTTGTTTGCATTGTTTCCAGCATACCTTTCATAATCCTAACCATAGGACTCCTAGATTTCTTCACAGGACTAGTTGCAGTACTACATGTACTATTTCCTCTCTTCGAAGGAGTGTTCCTATGAGGTGTCCCAATATCACAAACATCCGCTGAATTATGATCCCTGTCATCACCTCCCTCACATTGGTCCTTTTCATTACCCATGCTTTCTCCTGGGATACAAGAGGTTGAGCCATCTACTGCAACATGCTGAAACATCATTTCAAGTTGATCTAACCACTCAGGTGGCCCACTTTTTAGCTTCTTCAGTTCAGAGTTTCCCTGTAAAAATGATACCATTTGAAGTTAATTAATGCGTATGTAAGGCAAAGTGTGGAGTTGAATCACTTGCAAACAAATGAACAGAAGTAACTTAGTATGTCTCTCCCACCACTCATCATCAGGATGCACTGTACCATTTGCCCAACCAAGACCTGTGTGCGTTTTCATATAACACCAAAAGGAATAGAGCCTTCTAAGTGCTTGTAATCTGTTTTTTATCTGTAGTCGGGAGTGTCTCAACCCTGTTCTATGGTAGTATTTCTCAGCAATATTTTTGTAGGCTCTAGATGTAAAATGACTATTGTTCCTATTTCCAGCATTTATTTCCTCGACACAGATGTCACATAAGACACCGGTATTTGTGGAACTCCAATTAGCCTTGTCAAATAGGCTCTCCCTCTATCATCAGTTTTACATGATGAAACATTAGCTGACTCCAAAAATTAGTAATTTCTACCGAAACATAGTTTAATCAAACAAAAAGTACTAATTAACATAGCAATGTATAATGTTTATGAAAGCAGCGTGCATGAAAACAATTAAAAAATGTAAAGAAGCAAATAATTGCTCACCGAAGCATCATCAACGAAACCTTCATCTTCTTCCAGCCTAATTTCATCGTCTTGAAGGCATCGATTGTCAGCACTTGGTCCTGTGCCGGCATTACAAGGAGGAGTACTATTGGCGAAAATAGAAGGGCCACCATTCGCAGTGCTTGTTCGAGCAACACTACCATTGACACGTCCTCTAGCATTGGTGTTGGGAGGACGAGGGACAAGACCTCCTCGATCAGAAGTTGCTGCAGAACATGGTGCTCGCCAAAGTGCATCAGCCGGGCCAGTAGAATGGAACATCGACGAGCTCTGACTTACAGCACTAACACGACCAACCTTAGTAGATCGACTCCGGCCGTCAACACGTCGGCCAGCTCGACCTTGTGAGGTGTCGATAGTTGGAGCAGATGAAGAACGAAGAATCTCGGTGTAAGAATCTAAGTCAAAGAAGCTGGGATCCTACGTGTTCAGGTCAATGCCTTCAAATCCTCTAGTAACATGCTAAGATCGAAGGCTAAACGAATGGAGAGAACCAACCTCTTCAGTAAAGAAATTCTTACCAGAGTTGTGCGCCTCAGCCGCATCATCTTCTTCTTAAGTGCTAAAATACATCCGATGTGATATCGTGCTAGTGGAGTGAGTAGCTTGCTGATGGTAAAATCGATCTCGATCTGACGCAAAGAGGAGCAGCTAAGGAGGAGGTCACGAGAAGAGAGAGGGGAAAGTTCCAGATGATGGATGAGTAGTGCGTACGTTACAGGCAGCCTCTAGAGATATCGTAAAAGTTACTGGAGAGGATAAGGGGTAAGACTAGAATTTCACATGAATGCCAAGGAAAAATCCTGAAGGAACTGGAAGGCATTGTGATTATGGATTCTCACGTTACGCGCTGAAGATTTTTTTGGTACAATACTCTGGAATCCTCCCTGTTTGTTGTCGATGGGATTCTTTTTATCCAAAATCCAAAATCTCTCAGGTAATCAAACGCGCTCTAAGTTCTCTGACAAAGTAAGCGGCGACCCGAAAACCAAACGCATGTGGCTGCTACAGCCATTGCCATTTGATGTGCACCAAACTGAATTTCTCATCAAACTGGCTATGGTGTTTGGTGGACAGAATGGGAACGCTGCCACACAAGTTACATGTTCACCTACTGTCAGTTGGACTTACTTGTACCAAAAGCACGATGATGTGTCCATTCACCATCTAAAATGGATTTTCTGCCAACGGCCTCATGTGAGGACGCGACCGGATCTATTGGATCAGCTGAGCCAACGGCTGATAAATGCCGTTGTTTTTTTTTTCAGAGAGAGGTCTTTGTGCAGTGGCTCAGTAAATCACAACATCAGATGGGGTCATTTTCACTCTCATTTACCTCATTCACCATCGGCCCTGCACCCTGCACTAGAATGGAAGGAAGGGCCCCGGTCTCAAAACAGAGGAGTAAAACTGGCAGATAAGCTGCAGCAGACATATGCATTACCCACATCCGCAGCCATCAGGTAATCGGCAACAACAAAGCGAACAGGTGTGAAGTGGCAAAGCTAGTTTTAAAGAAGGACAATCGTGTGATTAAAGCACCCCTCCTCAAAGGATGGAATTGGAAACAGTCTTGTTTCTTTGCTTCCTGTCCTTTGATAGATTCCCTGATGATCCCGTGTTCCTTTTTTTATCAAGCTCTTTCTACAGGTAACAGGGCAAAGCTAAAAGGAGAAACAAATGGGCAAAGCTAAAAAGGGAAACAGAAAATGTGCAAGAGAAATCAAAGTAAAGATGAAAAAGGTAATAAAAAAAAAGAGGCACTGTAACTGTTTTGGCTTCCATTTAGGCGGGAGTTTATTTGGATCAAGCCACGTTGAAATGCAAATTCGCAGCATCGTCAGGGTGCTAGGCGCTAGCTCACTCCCACCAGCAAATTTACCGAGAGAGACAGACAGAGAAAGAGACATCCACTGCTATTACGGGGGCACACTAATCCTCGGATCGTTCAACGTCAACGTTCATTGCGCCGGTCGTGGTCCACGTAACCGCGGGCTACATGAACATGCATCGCTGCTCTTTATTCCAGCGCATCCTTCAAACACGGGCGAGTATCTACGACTCCGTTCCACGGTAGTCGCTGCCCGCTGCGGCGGTAGACCAGAAGAAGTTGGTCGTGGTGCGACAAGACGCGCGAGAGGCACACGGAAATTGGAGCGATTCCCCGTTCGGATAACGCGCAAAGCCAACGGGTGCTTCTCGAAGTTACCCTCGGCAGGATTCAGGCACGCGGATGTCCCGGTCTCTATCAAAACCGAGACCAACTTCTTGGCGGAGATGGACGTCCGCCTCGGATCCAATCCGGCAGCCGGAACGCCGCAAGCAAAAAACTGTCAACATAATGTTACGTCATGAAACCATAACAGATCAAGTGAGTTGTAATTATCTATCCTCCTAGCCTGCTCGACGGGCACCATAGAACACCACCTAATTTGCCGCCAAGAGATATCGGCGTGCCACCGTAGCTACCAAAGCGGCGCCGTATTGAAAATCTATCCGTTTCTGGAGAGTTTCTTTCTCGTCCATAAAGAACCGCACACACTGATACCGAATTAATTTTGTTATAATTATCTGAGTAATTGCTGAATCGCACACCGCGTAAGAGTAGTACTCCGTATTCGGTACACGTAACGGCGACGAAGACAAACCAGTCCACAAAATTCAACATTGCTGACCAAGCGCCCGTGAAGAACAATCACTTTTGGACCGGTTCATCTTATCTCATCGGCTAAAAAACCGTTAACTTACCAAAGGGGTAGAAGAGAACAAGGGCTGATAAGAACGAAAGACAAATCAAATTAAGAAATTTTCGATCAGAAAAAAATAGCTCTAGATGATCTAGTTAAGGCTAACTGCTCACTGGTCATATGTACACGACGAGAATTTTCCCTGCTCGTAAGGTTAAAGCTCACGGATGGACGGATGGTCACTGAGCTAGGGTGACCGCGCGCGACGGCACCAGCGTCACATGACGGAGCAGGCGTTGGGGTTCTCGTCGCTGAAGAGCTGAGACGGCGGCGCCATGTCGAGCCGGTAAGGGTACGGCGGGTACGCCTGGTGCTGGCTGGCAACGGGGTGCGGGTACTGCTGCGGCTGCTGGTGGTAGTAGGTGGCGGCGCTGGCATTGGAGTAACCCATGCCGTTGTCGTTGCCGTAGTAGGACGGGTAGGAGTAGCTGGACGTGGCGGGGCCCTGCGGGTACGCGACGTGGCCGTACGGCGGCGGCGTCACGTGGTACGTGCTCGCCTCGGCCGGCGGCGCCATGAACGCCGCGGCGGCGGCCGTCGAAGGACCCGCCTCGTCGATGCCTTTGGCCTTGTCCTTCTTGCCGCTCTCGCCGCCTGTGGCAGAGGCCGTGTCCTTGTCGCCGTCGACGCCTTTGTCCTTCTTGCCCTCGGCGCCGCCGTCTTTCGTTCCGGGAGCCACGGCGTCGACGGAGCGGTTGAGCTTCTCCCTGAGGTACGCTAGTAAGGCGGGGACGTCCATCGTCCCCGTCACCTTCACCTCGTCCTTGGCATTGCCGTCGAGCGCCACATCCTTCACACCTGTACAGTCAGTCAGTTGAAAGCGTCAATTCTCAGGCCGCGGCGCAGAATCAACAGAAATAGCTTGTGAAATGGTGGATGGGGAGAATCGTCTCACCTTTGAACTTGTAGATGCGTCGTCTGATGCGGTCGGCGCAGCCGTCGCAGTGGAGGCGGATCTTGAGCAGCATAGTCTCCTGTCGGCAACAAAAAACAGAGGCAGATTTTTTAGTGGCGGGTCAGACCGTCAGAGTAGTTGGGAGCAGAGGAGCAGATTGCGTGGGAGGCATTGTCTCCTGTGTACCGACCTCCTTGGGTTCCGTCTCCTCCGGCGGTTGCTTCTTCCCCTTCTCGTCCTTGGCGCTCGCTTCCTTGTCGCCCTTCTTCTCGCCGGCGCCGCCGTCCTTGTCGACCTTCTTCTCCCCGGCGGCGGCAGAGACCTTCGTGGTGCCGCTGCCGACGGAGACGATCTCGACGGCCTTGCGGGTCTTCGCCTCGATCCGCGCCTTGAGCGCCGCCGCGTCGGCCGTCCCCGCCACGACGACCTGTTTCGCCGCGACGTCCGCCACGATGGACTCCACGCCTGCGAAGGAAATTCACCGCGAAATCAGGCAGAGAACCACGCAGAACGAAACGAATCCCCAAGCTGAACAAAGAGACCTTGGAGAATCGATCACCGGGGAAAGAACCGAAACGAAACGTACCAGGCAGACGCTTGATGGCCTTCTTGACCTTGTCCGCGCAGCCGGCGCAATGCAGGTCCATCTTCAGCACGACGGGCTGCGCCGCCGCGCCGCCGTCGTCGCCCTTCCCAGCTCCCATGGAGTGGAACCACTGGACTCTGGATTATTCGTCGGCTGTGTTGTTCTCAGTAGGTGAGTTTCGCCGCGTGCTTTGCGCTGGCTTGACGAAGCGAGGAAATGGACAAGGGCGGAAACAAATAGGCAGAGGCGCGGAGCGGCCCGAGCAGGGGCGGAGGATGGTGTGCGCTTGGGGCCAGGGTGTCAGGCACTGCTGAGCCGCGTCCGCGTCGGATAAAGTGGACCGCGCGCCTGCCGCGGTTGAAGCCGTGCTGCGGGAAGCTGGTAAGTTTCTGCCTGCCTGCCTGCCTGCCTGATGGTGCTGGTGGACTGCTGCTGCGGCGGATGAGTGCCGGTTACGGTCACCTGCGGCGTCAGCACGCAGATACTTAGGTAGGATCTTCCTCGGCCTGGTACTGTGTTGCACTAGTACTATCGCCTGGTCCAGTACGTTCTCGAGTGCTTGGACTGCGGCCGCACCACGGTACCCTCTCTCTCCCCCCTCTCTCTACGCGACTAGTATTAAAAGATTTTTAGTACTACTCCGACTGCACTTCGCTTCTGTATCCGCTTGACGCGTGGCACGCGGGGACGCATGTACAGAGATGAGAGCGCAACGTCGCTTCTGTATCCGCTTCTGTGCATGTGCACGCTTGCCGATCGCGAAAGCAAATCGTCGCGCGGCTCAGGTCACCGACGTTCGGAATATTTTTTTTCCCGCATGTTCGTTAGATACGTGGTATATTTGTCATCTTTATCTTGTCGCCGTTGTTTTCTTTGTAATCACCATCGCTGCAAGGGCGGAGCTAGGATGCAAGTTTGAAAAGTGCTAATTTTTTTATAAATATTTTACTGAGCTTTGTTATTATATAATTTACAGAATCTAATCTCTAATATAAAAAAAAAATCTAAGCAAGGGGGTGCTGCCAACCCCTCAAATTGACCGCACAAAGGTTAGCGCTCGTCGAATTACCGTTGCAAAATTTTCTACTCCTCCTACTCCTGCCCAACGCGTTCCTTCTCGAGGCAAAGGGAGAACCTCTACTACTGCATCTTCTCTTCTGCCGCTTTCAGTCGCATTTTCCCATGTCTCGTCCTGCGCGTAGACACGGTGATCTCTGTAGACGAAATGAGGTCGTCGGTGACTAACATTTGTCTGGCTGATAGAGACGTCTCATCTCGCCGTGGTGTAGTAGGACACGGAGGAATCTCCACTTTCCATGGCTTCGCCTCCTTCCTGGAAATGGGTCGGAAATTGTCTGCTCAAGATTCCAAGCCCAGCAACGCCGATCTTATCACGGGACACGTTTTCAGCCAGAACGCGTTGCTATATGGGCCCTATAGCTAATTTGTCGTGAGCCTAACGCGTTGATTGGGCTGGTCTGGTCTGGTCTGGTCTGGTCTTTTATGGGCCGTGGAACATGCGCCTGGTTGGGCTGATAAGCCCGCCGTGTTTAGATCAGCCTCGCTCGCACCCACGCCCACCGCCGTTGGACTCTTGGACGCGCCGCCGTCGTCGTCACCCGAAACCGCCAAAAAGCGAGCAGCCGGCCAGCCGCTGGAAGGAAAAAAAAAAAAAAAAACGCGAAGCAAAAACCAGAGACAAAATTTAGAAAAACTGTGGGTTCCCGTGCTTGCCCGCTCTCGCGACGATTTCTTCCGCTCCCTCCATTTTGCGCCTCTTTGTCTTTTTACTAGGGTTTCTTCTCTTCGGCTCTGCTTCTCCAGCTCCTCCCTTCCCTCCCCGATTCCGCGCGCCCGATTCGCGGCGATCTCGGTCGCCGTCCATGGTCTCCGGCTCCCCGTCCAGCCGCAGCGAACAGCACGCCCCCGATGGCGCGGGCAAGGGGCCGGCCGTGGCGGCGCCGGGGCCGTCGGCGTCGGCATCCACGCCGGTCAGCGAGAGCACCTTCCTCCGGCTTAACACCCTCGACATCAACGGCGACGACGCGCCTTCGTCGCAGGCTTCCACGAGGTTTGCTTGTCCGATTTGCTTCAGTAACAGCTTTTCACTGTTTCTTTGCTGCTGGGTTGTTTTGTAAAGGTGCTTTAGATTGGACTACATGTATCATGTAATGCTGTGTATGCTTATCCGTGGAGCTCGTTTCCTCGTTTTTACTACGACTGGGAGGTTCAGTTTTTCTTTCAATTGAGCATTCTTGGTAAATTTTCGTCACACTTGCACTTTGATCAGCAAGCCTGAGTTACACGTGCTGATGCTCATAGATTCGTTGGTTTACATTCCTGATTGTGCCAGCCTCATGAGTTAGGTTCTAATTATTCATTGAATGATTCAATATAGTCCGTCTGAATTTTACACTGTACCTGTGCTGGTACTGAAAAAAATGCTCATATAGCTTCGTTATTCCAAAGTCCTATAATGCGAAACATGGATTTTAGCAGTTAGTGATGTACAATACAACGGTCATTTGTATCTGATTTTTTTTTTTAGAAATTCACGGGGAGAGCATCCCACCTTTGTGGAGAGAGTGTTGCAGTTCTCCTTCCCTCCCCCTGCTTTTACCCATGTAACCTACATGCGACTCTCCATGTATGTGCTGTCTCTGAATTTGATGCCCATTGGTTAGCTAAACACATTTCATTAGTGTATTCATATGTCGCTATAGTAACTAATGGTCGGAAACTCGTAGCTGAACTTTCTAATTCTTAACAATCCTTTGTGCTCTTTCATTTTCTCACTTATCGATTTTTTTGCATTCTAAAACTGTAGCAAGAAGAAAAAGAGAGGGTCAAGGGCAGTTGGTCCGGATAAAGGTAACCGGGGTTTGCGCCAGTTCAGTATGAAAGGTGAGTTGCATGTGTTCCTCCTTTGTTCATAGTTCATACTTCCAACTGAAGGTTATCTTTCAAAAGTGAACATAGGTAGCATACTAGCATAGTGCAAATGCAATTACTTGCGCACAACTAGCATATTTTATCTGATTCCCCCATAATTAGGCATTCATTTGCTGTTCACTCAAATGGTCTCGTTTAGTAAATGGTTTTGATATAGGTGTTCTCATGTGTCCTTTCCCCTTTGCAGTTTGTGAGAAAGTTGAAAGTAAAGGGAGAACAACATATAATGAGGTAAGCACTTTGTTACTCCTGTCATTTCATTTTTTTTATTTGATGACTGATACATGTGGCATATTTATTGGTGACATGGGTTCACTTTCCTAAACGTAAAGCAGAAACAGTTACTTATTTGAGTTGCTGATTTCTTTGCAGTTTTATATTTCTTGATCTGGGAATATCATGTCCATCATTAAAAGGCAATAATTATTCTTTCTTTAGAACTTATTAGCATGAGTTGGCCATCAGTCATTGAGCTTGCTTCTTCACACGGATCTCATGTATATGAACTATGCTGATTCTCTGCTGTCTGTAATTTGAAATGGACAATTTGTCATCTACCAGCTGCTTCTCTGCTTCACCCCATTGCAATCCTGTATGCCCGAAGTAGTTTGGGTCTTTGAAGATTATAGTATTAATATTGTATATTTTTATTATTTTTGTTTATTCTGGTTTATTCTAATTTCTGCTACTGTTACATTGCGATACTATATATATTGTTATTCTTACATTCCATTGTTCTTTGGCAGGTGGCAGACGAACTTGTAGCAGAGTTTTCAGACCCCAATAACAATATTGAGGCACCCGATCCTGATAACCCCAATGCAGTTAAGAAATATGACCTCTCATTGGCACCAGTTATTTGTCTAATTTAATATGTGTTCAATCCTCACTGTTTGTTAAAATGCAGCAACAATATGATGAGAAAAATATACGTAGAAGAGTTTACGATGCATTGAATGTCCTGATGGCTATGGACATTATATCTAAAGATAAAAAAGAAATCCAGTGGAAGGGCTTACCTCGGACTAGTATAAGTGATGTTGAAGAATTGAAGGTTTTACTCTCTTTCTTTTTCTTTCTTTAATCTGTTATCATATATTTAGATCCAATGTATTCATCACATCACCCCTTTTTAATAGACGGAGCTTGTGGGACTGAAAGGTAAGATTGATAAGAAATGTGCATATTTGCAGGAGCTACAAGACCAAGTAAGGACCTTAGTCCACTCTTCTACTTATGCACTTTACAGTTAATTACCTCTAACATTTCTCAGCAATATGGGACCTGCATAATTATATTTTTTTTCTGTCACGTCAAGTATGTAGGACTTCAAAACTTGATTCAACGGAATGAACAGTTTTATGGTTCAGGAAACACGCCTTCAGGTGGAGTAGCATTGCCATTTATCCTTGTCCAGGTGAATAAGTTTTCAACACTGCTTAGCTACTGCTTTCTGCACAAAGTCAGTACTAAACTTCAGGGATCAATTTTTCTTTTGCTTGCAGACACGACCTCATGCAACTGTAGAAGTTGAGATATCAGAAGATATGCAACTAGTGCATTTTGACTTAAATAGGTAAGACACGACTTCATGCAACTGCTTACATGTGTTCTGCTTACAAATGTGCTCTATCATGATTCTTTTCTAACATGCGTGTTTCTGAGAATGCAGCACTCCATTTGAGTTGCATGATGACTCATACGTACTAAAAGAAATGGGGTTCTGTGGACGAGAGGGACATAATGATATTCAAGAACCAAGCACAAACGGAGGTGAGAGCTCAAGCATGCCAAATATTTATCGGCATCAGTTTCAGCATCCTGGAAGGCCGAATAATGGTACAGTTAGATTACCAAGCTCCCGTCCTGTCCCTGGAATTCTGAAAGGACGTGTGAAGCATGAGCATTAGCGCTAGGATGTTTGTTTATTGGTCTTGTCTAAGTTGTTTGTTTCATTACATTCCTTTTCTTGTAAAGGGCCTGTAAATTATTGGGCAAAGGGGGAGTAGCTTGATCTGATTTAGCGCTGCACCAAATTGTTAAATAGCTGGGTGCCCTGAGTAACTCTAACCGTCGATAGATCTGTTCCTTTCTTATGTTTAAAAGCTTTGACGGATATGCAACCGTATAGAGCAGTGTAAAACATTTAACGCTTGGTTTGGATAAATGTTCAGAATGCTGCGTGCTTCATTAAAGGCACATGAATATTGTCTGTTTCAAAGTGTAGTTTCAAAAAAAAAAAAAATCATACCTCTGCTGGTTTCCAAACACATTCTCTTTCAGTAACACGTTCAGTAGCTCTTGCAATACCTGATCTATCTTTCGTTTTAGAAACTTGATAATCTAACATTATTTTTCATCGCACGTTACTGAAGAACTGAAAAGGCTGAACCGTCTGCTGATGCACCTGAAAGCTGGAGGAGCACCACGAGCACCGGTATTATGCCGCGAAGGGCTCGCGAGACGGTGCAAAACGAAGGCTTCCTATTATTGGACAGCACCTCGAAAGAGAGAACCTCTCGTCGCGTCGACCGCTCCGCTCCGCTCGGGGTCTTCCCCGTTGACCGCCTCTGCATGCTAGCGGTATAAACGTGGCATGGACGAGTCCTGGCATCGCACGGACATTCTCTGCACCATGAACGCCCGCACGGCCGTCTCTCTCCTCCTTGCGGTCGCGGCCACCGTCGCGGTGCCGTTGGCCTCCGGGCAGCTCCTCGATGGGTTCTACAAGCAGACGTGTCCGGATGCCGAGAAGATCATCTTTGGCATCGTCGAGAAGAGGTTCAAGGAGGACCCCGGCACCGCCGCCGGCCTCCTCCGTCTCGTCTTCCACGACTGCTTCGCGAACGTAACACGCCGACTCATCATCACTGATGCATTAGCTAGTCTCCTTTGTTAAATGGACCGCCCTGACCGTTAGCGTTCCCTGTTCCTGCTCTTGATGTATCCCTCCATTGGTGGTCTCCAGGGCTGCGACGCGTCGATCTTGATCGACCCGTTGTCGAACATGGCCTCGGAGAAGGAGGCGGGCCCCAACATCTCCGTGAAAGGGTACGACGTCATCGATGATATCAAGACGGAGCTGGAGAAGCAGTGCCCGAACGTGGTGTCGTGCGCGGACATCGTCGCCGTCAGCGCCCGCGACGCCGTGCGTCTGACCGGCGGCCCCGCCTACAAGGTCCCCACGGGCCGGCGCGACTCGACCGTGTCCAACCGCGAGGACGCCGACAGCCTGCCGGGCCCCGACATCCCGGTGCCCAAGATGGTTAAGGACTTCGCCAAAAAGGGCTTCCGCGTCGAGGAGGCGGTCGCGCTCCTCGCCGGCGGCCACACCATCGGCAGCTGCAAGTGTTTCTTCATCGAGGCCGACGCCGCGCCCATCGACCCGGAGTACAAGAAGAACATCAGCGCGACTTGCGACGGCGCGAACCGGGACAGAGGCTCCGTGCCCATGGACATGATCACCCCGAACATCTTCGACGGCAACTACTTCACCCTTTCGCTGGCCAAGAAGATGCCCCTCACCGTCGACCGCCTGATGGGGATGGACCCCGAGACGGAGCCCATCCTCAAGGAGATGTTGGCCAAGCCCGAAAGCTTCGTCCCCGTTTTCGCCAAGGCCATGGAGAAGATCAGCGCCCTCCAAGTTCTCACGGGGAAGGACGGCGAGATCAGAAGATCGTGCGGCGAGTTCAACAACCCGCAGCCCAACGACGGCCCTTCGGTGATACGGGTCAGCTCCATAAACCCCGACCAGATGGGGTTGTCGGAACCAGGGGCTGGGAAGGTGTCTGGCCGAGCGGACAGGAAGAAGGTACACAGCGGCGAGGAGGCAAGCATCGCGACACCCGGCCTCGAGGAGATAAAACCATCGGCCGAAGCAGCCAAGGCGGGCGTCGCGGAGGCTGCTCTGAAGCTCCCCGGCGAGGAGGGTGCCAAGAAGGCACGTGACGAGTTCAGGAAGAGGAACCTAGCGAAACTCCGCAAGCATCAGGAGGCAGCAGCCGGCGCCGGTGGAGAAGCTGCCACCACAGTGGCCCCCAACGTGGAGGTCAAGAAGAAACTCCGTGGCGGTCAGCAGTAGACGAAGCGCAGCCCGCTCGACGGCACGCAGCGCCTATTGCAGCTGACCCCGGCCTAGGTCTAATTACGCAACTGTCGCGTCAATTTTTTGACAGCGACCAGAATCCTTGATTATATTTTATTTTCTTGTTCCCGAGAGACAAGCTGTACGTACGTTCCTTTGGCAGATGTACTACAAGTTTCCGCTCTGCGAAGAGTGATTGATATACGATGTAACTTTTCCGCGTAGAACAAAGCGCTGAAAATGCGATGTAAACCATGCGGCGATGTGTCACGAGCAGTAATGCTACTGCTACCTTTGTTCTTCTCTATTTTTGGAAGGGATGCCTTTGTTCTTCTCAGATTGATGCCTTGGAAAAACGTTTATCAAACACTGCAAGTTTTTATAGTATTTCAGGATTATTATGAACTTGACATTGACATTGATTAAAAATGCTAAATTTAAATGGAGAGCGCAATTGTTTCGTCGCAAGTGCCCCGCAGCCATGCTTCAGTGGGCAGGACGCGCATATCGGTAAACCAGATCCAATCGAGGCCGCGACCAACTCGACGCCATCCACTGGCTGGCTGGAACACCGAACACCCCTGCCGCACATGACACATACCGGCGATCCCCCGGATTCGAAGCAAGGTTGCAAAGTTCGCCCGGCCGATTCCTCGTCGTCAACAGTTGACTCAGCACGTGGCGTCACCTGCCATGCCAGCCATCTAGGAGTAGCTACAATTTTAAAATATTAACATTGTTGATTTTTAATATTAACTTTGATTATTTATTTTATTTAAAAAATTTGTTCAAATATGTAAAGCTGCTACTTCTTCCGTTCGTTAGCTCGCCAAATCTTTAGAATCACTCCGAATGCCAAATTTCCATTGACACGAGTGGGTGTCAATTTTTGGCAAAGCTGCATTGGCATCAATCCAAGCAGCCCCAAGTCCGACACAGATCACCTCGATGCTTCACCTATTGCGAGTAGTTGTCCATGCCTAGCTGGCAGTCTGGCACGGTAGGTTGATTCAACTACTCCTTGATATACTACTCATAGTGTTTCCAATAAGAATACCAAGTATAAAAACACATACATTTGTAATTATATCTAATCTTAGACAAACCGACTACAGGAAACATGTATTTGTGTTGTATCACATGTATGATAGTATCATGCAAGGTTCTATGCACAGCTAGGCTGAATGTTGTGGTTGATAAGCTAATTTGTTGCATTCATCAATATGCAAACCTTAAGGAAAACATTCCTCTGAGAATAAGAACAGATTTTCTATAATTTGGACGATCTAACTTTTGCGATGAGCTCTCTCCTCAATATCTTTCCTGAAGGAGATTTTGGTATACTCTCTACAAAAGTGACCCTCTTCAATTTTTTGTAGTACGCAACCTGTA
>BCLG01005732.1:0-23279 GCA_001602295.1 Zoysia matrella | reverse complement strand
TAGCGATAGTCATGGTTCCTTCATTAAATTTCAATCCTGATTTGTGGTACCAGGATATAAATTTGAGAGTCCAAAATCTGAAGTAAAGCAACAGTAAAGATGAGACAAAATATGAAACTACCTGATGGTACGAATGGTACTCCCCCGTTCCAAAATATAAGAATTTTTTTGTTTGGATAAATCAATTTTTTTAACTTTACTAATAATATCTAAAAAATTATATAATTTCTAATATAAAATTATAGTTTTTATGAAAGCTTGTTTCATGATGAATCAAAAAATATAATTTTTATATGATAAAAAATTATTAATAGTCAAAGTAATAGAAGTTTGACTTTGACTGAACCTAAAGATGCTTATATTTTGGAATGGATGGAGTACATGATTTGATGGAGGTTGGTGCTAATCCACGTGGATGTGATTAATATTTTTGTAAAAGATCAAGTGTTAAATACTCAATCCATATGCAAGGAACACGTCAGTATTGTGCTCTCAAAATTTTTAAAACAAATGATATGTAAGAACTCTTCATAAAAAAAAGAAGACAAATACCACAAGCATTATTGAATCCTAGCACCTCCACTGACACTAGTAACTCCACACAGTGCACTAGGTGATTAACTAAAAATACAAAGCCACTAAAACCCGAGGGAGGAGAGGAGAGAAACTCACCAGTGCCATGTCGACGGAAGCCGCTGGTCTTGCCCAATCTGAGCCTCAGACTGCACGGAAACAAAAATTGTAATTTTTTAGAGAGAGATCAAGCAACACCTGAGAACATATCGAAATAGCTAATAAACAATTAAAGCTGCAGCGAGAAATGATTCCAGGAGAGGAAGAGGATCGATGGATGCGTATGAGTGGAAACCCAGGAAGACCGGCACCCGTGCGGTGCACCACTTCGCCGTGGAGGGGACTATGCGGGTTGGTGGAGTCGAGGACCACAGAGGCCGCCGACGTCGTGGTCGAGAGGCGAGCCTCCTGCTTCCGCGTGGGACGGGATGGAAGGGGGAAGGTTGAGGAGGAAGAGCATGTGGGGAGGCGGCAGGGTGGGAGGTGAGGGAGGGAGGTGGAGAGGCGGATCGACTGGGGTCGGGATGGGAAGGTGGAGAACTACCATGGCGCAGGAGGAGACGTGTGAGGGAAGGGCAGCAGGGCATGGTGGGGAGCAGGAAGCACGGGGTTGTTAAGTGAAGAATGGATCGGATTTGAAGTTCACGGAAATCCAATGGTCCAAATAAAAAGGGTGACGTGACTCGCTGAAAGTGGAGAGATGTGGTGACTGGCACCACCAGACACTAGCACAAACCACTGATCTTTTCCGGTTAAAGTACTCTCTTATGGCTCGGTCACAATTTATTTGTCTATGAGAGATAAAAAAGCGAGATATACTGAAAATGATGATGAGAGAGATAAATTAACCGCTATATATTGAGTAATATTTGAAATAAAAAATTATTTATTAGAAAGCAAAGATGAGAAGTAAATTAGAAACACTTAGAAGAGGACTTGGCCAAAGATTGCAGTCCAATCTTTCTTACAGATACTGTTACAGTACCATTCGGAATAGCCCATATATTCCATTATGGTGGCCTGATCAGTAAGCAATTGCTTATCTTCCATAATGGTCAATACCATCCTATGACGGTCCATACTCGTCAGCATCGGCCGAAATACCGATCGATGCTGCTATATATTGACTAATATTGAAAATTACATAGGAGTATTATTTAAGAATCATCTCAATATTTTACTAAATATGGTCATTATAGATAAAACTTTATCTATTTTAAGCATGAATATCATTAAAATTATGTTTTAGTATATTTTGTACTTATATTATAAATATTATTAAATTGGAGGTCAGAATTGCTAAGGCCTGGAACAAAAGATTCTTAAAGTGTGGGAATAGAAAAAACATAGGATTGAAATGTGCTGCTCTTTGCAATCATCTCGGAATTAAAAATGTATGATTCT
This sequence comes from Zoysia matrella, assembly GCA_001602295.1. Lineage (NCBI taxonomy): Eukaryota > Viridiplantae > Streptophyta > Magnoliopsida > Poales > Poaceae > Zoysia > Zoysia matrella. The sequence continues at coordinate 21,302 of BCLG01005732.1, read as the reverse complement.
ATAAAGTATTTGTTTGGATGTAGCACGAAAAAAAAAACACAGGAAAACATTAACTTGGAGAATTTATTAGAAGAGAGATTGAAGAAGATAGACTAGTATGTATTGGAATTTTCAAAGGAATTATAACATGAGATTTGAGCTTATGTTTAGGATCCTCTAAAAAGTATAGGAAAGGGATGAATCCAATGGACTTTTTCCTACGCAATTCTATGTTTTTAGGTCCCATTTGAAATGGAGGATTTCCCTTCTTTCTTGCGTTTTTTTCTGTGAAATTCCTACGACATTCCTGCGTTCCAATTGTGTCTTAAAAGGTTTGATAACAGTAATTCTTTAGGAACAAAATCCTCCAAAATTCCTTAGGCCTAATTGAAACGCTACTCCATCCATCCTTGTGAAGCCTGCAAGAAGCATCTTCCCTACAATCTACAGAGAAGCAGCATGGAGAATCACTGCAAGGGAACAGAGAAGATGAAAGCCCAAATATTGGTGGAGAAAAATCAAGTCAGCCAACAACTATGGAGATAAAAAGGAGTAGCAGCTTTCAACTTCAAGCCGGCTACGAGGGAGGATGCAGACTCGTATAAGTGGAAGTCCCCGAATCGCCAGGTTTCTTGGAATGGTTCCGAGAAGACTAGCAGGCAAATGTTATCGGTGTCCACGGAGTACAATAGCATAGAATCGTCGAGCTGCGTCGTGTGGTTCCGGTTAGGTCACAAGGCAAGGAACTGCCAAATGCCAATCCCACCGTAGGTAGGCCGTAGACCTGCAGAACCTCCTTTAGTCCTCACTAAGGATTTGTTTCTGTTGGTTAGGAACCATTTCTGACATGGATGAACTTAATTTTTGTTCATGGAAAATTTGACTAGGATAGTAATGAAACCTAGTCTATATTTTCTTTTCACCTTCCGTGGTCCGGATTTGTTCCGTAGGGTAGGAGGTACGTTTTCGTTCCGAGTCTTATATGGCGGAAACATAGATATAGACCGGATTGTATTTCTATCCTAATGAAATTTTTTATAAATAAGAACTAAGTGATTCATATAGGTTAATTTATTCCATATCAGAAATCAATCCGTTGGAGAATAATTCGTGTGCTAGCAACCGAACAAGCCCTAAGCAAACCCGCGGCCACCATCACACGACTTACCATAGCGAGACTGAGCTATGTCAGCTAACCAGGAGGGGCACCTTCTGTTGATAGGTGCAAGGCCAAGTTTAAGCATGAGTTCGCTGTGTTGCTCTGTCAAAGCCAAGAAGAAGCACATCCCCCAGATTTCGGAGTGGTTGCAAGCTGTTTGATCCGTTTATTCTTTTTCTCTCTTTGTATGTAAATAACTCTTTTCTTTATTAATATGTTATAATCAGCGGGGCTTTTTGCCCTCCTGTTCGCGTCAAAAAAAAAGAAGGGTAACACTCTGTTAAATAAATGTAAATTTAATTAAGGTGAACACTGTTAAGGTTCATCAATCTTTGAAACATTGTTACAGCTACAAGAATGCAATGTGCGGAAATACAATAATAATATAAGCGTATTTTAAAATAGACTCGAATGATTGTGAATTGTCTATATCTCGAGGTTTAAATTGTTTTTCACCTCCAGTAGTTAAAAATTCTCTAATAATTACTCTCTCTGATTTTAAAATATTGACATAATTGATTTTTACCATCAATTTTGACCATTCGTCTTATTAAAAAAATTATTTAAATATATAAAATTATTAGTCATATTTTAAATGCCACTAATGATGAAACAAATAATAACAAAATTTTACACATTTGAATAAATTTTTTGAGTTAGAAATCTCAGTTGTGTTAATATTTTAAAAGTAGAGAGAGTATTAATTACTATGTCATTGGATTAGAAAAGTAATTAGTGAGTTCTGACATGTAATGGTAATCAAGGACACGTTGCTGGCTAGTTTTTTATTATATGTTTTCTATTTAAATAAAAAGCTGAGATCGAATTTGTATTTTTTCCTTTTAAGAGGTGAATCAAAAGTATTTGATCTATATATCTTTAATTGAAGTATTCGATTATGAAGAGCAATATACAGCGAGGCCTCCGGAAAAAGCAAAGAGCACCGTCCGTCCGTCGCTGGATGCTGAGCACGTGTTCTTCCCAAGATCGATGAATCGTGCTGAAGAACCGGCACGAATGGACCTGCTTAATTCGCTTATTGGCCTGAAGGCTATCCACTCCACACACAATCAGCCAGACAGCCACCGTATCTTACTGTCTTGCACGCGATGCCAAACTACTAGGAGCAGCTCTAATAGTCACTGTCAGGCGTCGAGTTTGGCCAACGGTCTCCAACAAACCGAGAGGGAGCAGCTAAGCTGGAAGCCCGACGGTCGGCCGGCGCCAGTGACCAACCCCAACGGAACCTCAGCTCAGCTAGTGACCGGCGACCCTTGATCGAATCATCGAAGCCGCCACCGGATCGACCACCGTTCCTATATAAACGCCACCGCGCAAGCCCAGGCTTTCACAGATCACAAACACCCCACTCTCCTCTCTCTAAAGTCTAAACGCTCTTGCTTTCTCTCTCCTCCGACCCGACGTCAACCATGGTGAGTGGGCGTGCAGCATCGGCTTAATTGCTGCGAGCCAGTTGATAGTGTTGTTTTGCTTCCGTGTTATGCTAAGCGTCGTCGTGTTCTGCTGCGAAAAACAACGCGCAGGTTGTCGAGACCAAGGAGAACGGCTGCGCTGCGGTTGGCGACAAGCCGCAGAAGCAGCGGGTGAGCGTGAAGCGCGGCGAGCCTACACTGGTCCCGCCGGCGGAACCGACGCCGACGGGCGAGCAGTACTACCTCTCGAACCTGGACCAGAACATCGCCGTGATCGTGCAGACGGTGTACTGCTACCGCGCGGGCGACGAGAAGGTGGACGCGGCGGCCGCGCTCCGCGACGCGCTGTCGCGGGTGCTGGTGCGGTACCACCCGCTGGCGGGCCGGCTGGGGATCAGCCCGGAGATGAAGCTGACGGTGGAGCTCACCGGCGAGGGCGCCGTGTTCGTGGAGGCGGACGCCGCCTGCGACCTCGCCGACGTCGGTGACCTCACCAAGCCCGACCCCGCCGCGCTCGGCCAGCTCGTCTACTCCGTCCCCGGCGCCAAGAACATCCTCGAGATGCCGCCCATGACCGCGCAGGTATGCGTCCATCCACACCACCCGATGGCCAGTATTGACGACGACGACAGACGGTTCCTCCTCTCGATCCTTGCACGTTTCCGGCCGGGGGGTGCCCGGTGGCCGAGGCCTGCACGGTCGCCACGAGCCGGGCGTTAATGCGTGGCGCCACGTGCTACCCCCGTTCTGGTGGAAGGAGGGAGAGGGAGATGCCACTTTTACTGCAGACGCGTGAGTGGAGGGAGGAGAGTTACTGGCTGGGAGGAACAAGGGAGTTGGGCAGCGCAGGGGATGGAGGTTGGATTCAATGGGGTTTTCAGCTATAGGAGTCATGGGAATTTGTGTGGCCAAAGCTAGAAAAGGAAAGTTACTGCTTTTGGGTTCAAAAATTGGGTCCTTTTTTCCCCCAGGATTTGGACGGTTAGTTAAAAAAAAAACACTAGTACAGTACTCCACGTAATTTTTCATATATCATGCTGCATCGTTCAATTTTTAACTAAACTGTTCACACAAGGACACAAGCATCCCAAACATCAGACGTGTGTGGTCCATGAGGATAAAAACTATATTAGTGATTATGCTCAATAAAATTACGAAATATAAAGTTGAAACTTTTGACTTTTCGATATCCTATGCTAACGATTGACTATGAGTGATTGAAGTTATTACTTCATAAAATATACTTTAACAATTTGTGTTCTTTATTTGATGTATCGTATACCTAAAGATTTTTTTTTTATCATTAGGGATAACTTTGTATGTTAATATTGACAATTCCTGGTAACAACGACTGCTTAGAATTTGCGGAACCTAGTAGTTGCTTATGGTAGCATTGTTTGAATTTTCTTGTTGGACTTTCATTGGACACTGTAAAATTCAGGAAATTTTGTAGCTACAGACAATTATAAATATATTTTATTCGTACAGAGTTGGATGGCCAACCTGCACCTATAACCAACCAAACCATTTCATCATCCAGTACATCTGATGCAACAACCCTAATCTTCCGACACACTTGGGCTCCTCAACAGCTTTTCTACGAGTTCGTTGAGCTTGATCAGTCAAGTACACAAATTAGTCAGAGCCATAACTAGCTTGTTCGAAGTGTTACCAACTGGTTTAATTATGTTCAAAATTTCCCATTTTGATTGCCAACTAATTACCCATGGTTGATTCGTCCGCAGGTGACACGGTTCAAGTGCGGGGGCTTCGCGCTCGGGCTGGCCATGAACCACTGCATGTTCGACGGCATAGGCGCCATGGAGTTCGTGAACTCGTGGGCCGAGACGGCGCGCGGCGTAGCCGAGCTCACCGTGCCGCCGTTCCTGGACCGCACCGTCCTCAAGGCGCGCGATCCGCCAGTGATCTCGTTCGAGCACCACGAGTTCGCCGAGATCCCCGACATCTCCGACACGGCGGCGCTCTACGACGGGCAGGAGCTGCTCTACAGCTCCTTCTGCTTCGACCCGGACCGCCTCGAGCGCGTCCGCAGCCTGGCGCTCGCCGACGGCGCCCTCGAACGCTGCACCACCTTCGAGGCGCTGTCGGGGCTCGTGTGGCGCGCTCGCACCCGCGCGCTGGGGCTCGCGCCGGAGCAGCGCACGAAGCTGCTGTTCGCCGTGGACGGGCGGCGCCGCTTCGAGCCGCCGCTGCCCAAGGGCTACTTCGGGAACGGCATCGTGCTGACGAACGCGCTGGCGACGGCCGGCGAGCTGCTGTCCGCGCCGGTGTCGCGCGCCGCGGGGCTGGTGCAGGAGGCCGTGCGGATGGTGACCGACGAGTACATGCGGTCGGCCGTGGACTACTTCGAGGCGACGCGCGCGCGGCCGTCGCTGGCGTCCACGCTGCTCATCACCACGTGGTCGCGGCTGGCTTTCCACGGCGCCGACTTCGGATGGGGCGAGCCCGTCATGTCCGGCCCCGTAACGCTGCCGGAGAAGGAGGTCATCCTCTTCCTCGCGCACGGCACGGAGAGGAAGAGCATCAACGTGCTCCTCGGGCTACCCGCGACCGCCATGGACGCGTTCCAAGAGCTCATGGACGAGATATGATCCACCCCACCGATGTGAGCAGAGGAGCTCGTTGACAGTGAAAGCAAGCGACAGATGGGGATATAGCTCTGAAGAGGAATGGACGCCATACGTACCCTGAGAAATATATTATGTGTTTTATGCGTAATTTTCACGGTTATATAGTACGATTATGTTAATTACGGTGTGTGTTGATTATTTTACTATATAATGTTGGGTTTTAATCGATCTGAGAATTTGTTATCAGTTGCAATGGTTTAATGAAAAATTATCATATGTTGGTTTATCGACTGGGATTTCCTCTCAGATTCCAGTATTGTGTTAAAAAAATTATTGTGCAGTACAGAAAAGGGTTTGAACCCCTACTGCGGTTTGAAACCTCTCATAAGAAATCAAGGTAAAGATTTTATGCTGATTAAGCTTCTGATTTGAATTAATACCTTTTCCAGTTTTTAAGTTTTATTTTTTGATTTGCATTGGTTCTTAAAACAAACATCCAACTCAGAATAGCTAGTCTACAGAAATCAGAACAGGGATGTCCGACTTGTGCTTCCCCTGCCCTGGCGCAGCAGAGTACCGGAGACGACTAGCAATGCTCTGTTTCCTCTGCTACACATGTCGTCGAACCAGAGCAAGACGCAGCCGCCGTGGACACAACTGGTTTTGATCGTGGGGGGCGTGCCTTCTTTTGTGCTTCCTGATCTACTTCGGCTTAGTGATGCCCTCCGAACTGGCAACTAATGCCTCCTTTGTAACATGGAAATTTTTCTTGTTTCTTATATTTTTTCTGTGAAATTCAACTAATTTTTGTGAATTTTTTTTAGATTATTGTGAAATTCCTGCGTTCCAAAGAGGTCTAAATTGAGCTCCCCTTCACACAATCTTACGGTGAATCCTCCAAACCTCTCAACACTACCAGTGCCGAGCTCAGAGCTCCGATTCCATATTTTCACGCACGTCCACGGTCGAAATCCCAGCCGTGCAGCTCCGGCAACCTCTCGCCGTCAGGTGCGTGCTCGCGTGCGTGACGTCGATATGCTGACAAGCATCTAGACATGCTTTCCAAGGCGACGATCGCCGCCGTGGTCCTGGTGGTGGTCACTGTCGGGGTCATATCTCCGGTTACTTCCTGCCCGAGGTTCCTCGATGGCCCAAGCTACAATTTACAGCCTATTAACAACGCTCGGCCCACGTTTTTCGTAGACCTAAAGGAAGAGTCTCGCAAGATTTCACAAAGCCCAACAAGAGGGTCGGGCGCATCTAATCACAAGAGCCACCCCGACCCCCGTAGGGAAGGGGGCAACGTCACGACAAGGCTTGGCCGCCCGATGGTCAAGTAACCGACTTACTTTCCGACCCCAGGGTTGGGCGACCATCCCGCGATAAGGCCCTTGCTGGTATAGAGATTCCTGACGACTTTACGGAGGAGGCAGGGAGGAAAAGCAATTGGTAAAATAACTTTGTCCCCTCGGTGCTGAACAGAGGACAGACGAAGAACGACAGCTAGCGCCAGAGGACCGTCAAGCGTCAGAGAATCGCCAGGAGATCACTCTAAAAGATGCGGTTGGCCTCACCCGTCAGAGGAGGCCCGTTTTCGTGGAAGCCAAGTTTGGTGGTGGCCCTGCTCGTTAGAGAAAGCTCCATCCCGCGGGGACCAGGTTGGCTGTGAATCCACGTGTCAGAGGACGTTTAGTTCCGTGAGCATCAAGTTTAGTTGCGGCCCCCATTCGTCAGGGAGCCGCCCATTTCACCCCGCTCTGTAACCCCGTCCAGCCTCTGTATAAAGGCTCGTCGAGGACCCCGTACAACGAGAGGAACAAGAGAGAAAGAGGAGACACATACAGTAAGACTTAAAGATTAGTTCGACACACACCCACATAGGTGCGCTAGGGACTCTGCCTACGTAAGAGCCTTTTCACCATTGTAATCTACTCGATCGTACGTTATTTCGTCGCATACAACCTCGTGGTGGTCCGAACCAGGTTACATTCTTGAGTCCATCGCGGATTAGGCCATATCGATTAAGAAAAAGCGCACCGTACCCCCTCCGATCGTATAAATTTGTACTGTGCCGATGTATGGAACACTGACAGTTGGCGCGCTAGATAGGGCGGCCCGTGGTGCGCCTCGCTTCGTCATCGATGGCTTCGATCTTCGCTCTAGTGGGAAAGGCTTCGGTCTCCCACCTGCGCTTCAGGAGTTTCACGATCGCCTTCACTCCGGACGGCTAGTCGTGGCGTGTCCCCGTCTTCGTCACTGGCTAGGCCCTCCACTTTGGGAGCTTGGACTTCATCGCCAACACCGACGGCAAACTCTGTCTCCGGATGCCGCGTGCCAAACGCACGGCCCGATGTCGTCGGACTCGCACCGCGTTGGGTCGTGACCCATCACGTGAGTGCTTCATGCTCCACGGTACGAGCGTTGGGGGCACTCCACTCGGCGCTACGCCTGCTGGTGACACTTCGTCAGGGCATCGAGCGATAAGCATCGTAGAGGAGGCTCTACGGCGCAGATCGTTAGCCTAGAAGGCCAACTCTGTTTGACAGGATGGATCACCACCTCTGACTGCCGCCAATCTTCAAAGCCAGGCATGCACCCCCTATCAGCAAATTATGGCGGTGGAGACGCCCACCTTCGACCGCGCGATCGACAACGTGGCGGCGGTCGCGAAAATCTTTCATGAGTCTGCAACCCTAGTAAATCCTATGGTCATCGAAACCTATAGTCATCTCCGCGCCTTTCTCGACGCTGCATTCTAGCAGCAAGGGACCGGGGTGCCTCCACCCCTGCCACCGTCTGAGGTTCATAGCAGCCAACGACCGGATGGCAGGGTGGACCGTTCAGATCCTCCGTCGACCACCATCCGACAGCGCCTCAGCCCCAACCGTGACGCTCGTCACACCATCGACGCCCGGCGACAAGCTAGAGCCGATCTCCATGCTGAGTCACGCTGGGAACGAACTCTCGGGTACTCCGAACGCCATCGTTGGGAACGAATCCCCGACTACCACGTCCGTCGGTGCGCCCACAGCTACTCACGGAGTCTCAGCCCCGATGGGGTCGGGCCTCGTGCTTTCGGACACCCCGTCCGACATGCGCAGTTTTCAGATCGATTCCGTGCGCCCTGCAACATCATCAAGTACACTGGTGAGACCAACCCTGCCCATTAGCTCGAAGATTATCGTGTCGTCTACAGAGCTGGAGGCGCGGACGACCTATTCGCCATCTAGCACCTGCCACTCTTCTTGTCCGATTCGGCCAGGGGGTGGTTCGAGCACGTTCCTGAGGGGCAGCATTCGGTATTGGTTCGACCTTCACCGAGTCTTCATCGGCAACTTCCAGGGGACCCACACGCGTCTAGGAAACTCCCGAGATCTGAAGAATTGCAAGCAATAAACCGATGAATCGCTCCGCGACTACATCCAGCGTTTTTTGCACAAGCAAAACGAGCTACCCAACGTGAGCGACGTCGACGTCATCAACACCTTCACCTGCGGCACAACTTCCAAGGCCCTCGTCCACAAGTTAGGGTGTAAAAACCCTCGGACAGCCCACACGCTACTCGACATTGCCACCACTTTTGCCACCGGAGAGGAGGCTGTCCAAGCCAACTTCGACAGAGGCCGGGACAAAGACAAGGAGAAGTCCAAATCCGACCGCAAGTCTGACCATCACTCTGATCGGCGTTTTGACTGTCGGGACAACCGGGCCGACGGAAGCTCTAGCAGCAAGAAGCCCAAGAAGGGTCGGTAGCACAACGACGAGTTGGTGGCCGTCGCCGAACAACGACCCCGACCCGAAGCCAAGGCTCCACCTGAGCATGACAACTACTTCGAGAAGCTTCTGGAGAAGCCCTGTCCGAACCACTCCGCTCCAGTCCAGCACCTCTACAAGGATTGCCGCCTCATGCAGTACATCTTGAAGGGCCATCTCCGTGTGCAACCACGTCCACCTCAACGTTCGGACCACTGCAGAGAAGGGTGCCGAGGAGAAAGCCAACCCCATCTTTCTTGAGCCTGAAGGCTGCCTCATGATTTTTGGCAGGCCGTGGGCTTACGAGCCTCGGCGCCGCCAGAAGCTGCTGTGGCGAGAAGTCAACTTCGCTGACTTTGCCGTACCAACCTACCTCAAGTGATCGGAGGCGCCCATCACCTTCGACAGATCCGACCACCCAGACCGAGTGCCTCAGCCAGGGCGTCTTTCCCAGGTGCTTGACCCCATCATCGGCAACACGCGCCTCACCAAGGTCTTCATGGACGGTAGGAGCGCCCTCAACGTCCTCTACATCGACACCTTCAATGCCATGAAGCTCTCACGGTCGGATCTCCGGCCGAGCTACGCTCCGTTTCACAGGGTAATCTCGGGGGACCGCGTCGTCCCTATGGGACAAATCGACCTTCTAGTCACCTTCGGCAACTGCAACAACTTCAGGACCGAGACACTTACCTTTAAGGAGATCGACTTCGCCGGAACCTACCATGCCATCCTCGGCCGACCCGCCTACGCCAAGTTCATGGCCGTCCCTATCTACGTCTACCTCAAGCTTAAGATGTCGGGTCCTAAAGGTGTCATCACCGTGGCTTCACTCAAGCGGGCCTGTGAACAAGAATGCTTCGAATTAGCCCTCTCCCTCTTGGGGTCGGTTGAGCCGGAAGAGATCCAAAGTGCCAAGGGTCGGCCCCGACCCCAGCTCTCGACTCCAAGCCGTCAACCTCTACGTCTTTTAAACCAGACAGTGACTCCAATGACATCATCCTCGACCAATCTGACCTTGCCAAGAAGGCTAGGTCGAGACGGCGCTCTCCGACAAATAGGAAAACGCGCTCGTCGACTTTCTCATCCGAAATCGGGACATCTTCGCTTGGGCACCCTCTGACATGCCAGGTATCCCGAAGGAAGTTGCCGAGCACTCCCTCAACATCAAGCTTGGATCTCGACCCGTACAGCAATGACTCCGATGCTTCGACGATGAGAAGAAGGCCATAGGGGAAGGAATTACTAAGCTGCTCGATGCTAAGTTTATCCGTGAGGTTTACCACCCCGAGTGGCTAGCCAACCCTGTAATGGTTAAAAAAAAGAATGGTAAATGAAGGATGTGTGTTGACTATACGAGTCTCAAGAAGGCATGCCCAAAGGATCCGTTTCCTTTGTCACACATAGATCAGGTGGACGATTCCACCGCTAGCTGTGAGACCCTTAGTTTTCTCGATGCGTGCTCTGGGTACCATCAGATTTCTATGCGAGGTTCCGATCAGCCCATCACGTCCTTCATCACTCCGTTCGGTTCCTTCTGCTACGTCATGATGCCTTTCGGGCTTAAGAACGCCACCTCAACCTATCAGCGCTGCATGCAAAAATACTTTCACGACCAACTGGGTCGGAACCTTGAACTCTATGTCGACGACATCGTTATCAAGACCCGCAAGACCGACGGTCTCATCGTCGACCGGAAGAAACCTTCGCCAACCTTCGGCGGTACCGCAGCAAGCTTAACCCAAAAAAATGCGTCTTTGGCGTTCCCTCAGGCAAGCTGCTTGGGTTCGTCATCTTCGAGTGTGGCATTGAAGCCAACCTCGAAAAGATAGCTGCGATCCTGAATCTTGGCCCCGTAAAAAAGGTTAAGGGTGTCCAGAGGCTCACTGGATGAGTCACAACCCTCAGCCGTTTTATTTTCCGACTCAGTGAGAAGGCAATGCCTTTTTACCGACAGCTACGCAAGTCCAACCGTTTCTCCTGGACCGTCGAGGTCTAGTAAGCGTCTGAGCAACTGAAGATCTCGCTGTCCTCACTGTCGGTCCTTGCTTCGCCAGCCCCCGGTGAAGTTCTACTCTTGTACATCTCCGCCACCTCCAAGGTGGTCAGTACCGCCCTCATCGTCGAGCGCTCGGAGGAGGGTCAGGCTTTGAAAGTCGAGTGTCCCATCTACTTCATCAGTGAGGTGCTCGCCGACGCCAAAACCCGCTACATGCAAGTGGAGAAACTGATCTACGCTGTTCTGATCACCAAGCGCAAGCTGCGCCACTACTTTGACAGCCACTCGGTTCAAGTGGTAACAAGTTTTCCACTCGGGGAGGATCACCAACAAAGACGCGGTCGGACGTATCGCCACATGGGCAATGGAGCTCATGGGCCACGACATCTCTTACGTGCCACGTCAAGCCATCAAGTTTCAAGTTCTCATTGATTTCATCGCTGAGTGGACCGAAGCTCAAGAGCAGCCGACCCCCATCGACCTTGAGCACTGGACCATGTTCTTTGGCGGCTCATGCATGCTCCGAGGCTCCGGGGCTGGCGTCGTCCTCATTTCTCCAAAAGGTGACAAGTTTCGCTACGTGCTCAAGATCCACTTTCGCTCCTCAAACAACGTCGTCGAAAACGAAGCTCTCCATCACGATCTACGAATGGCAATTACTCTCGGCTTTCGACGGCTCTACGTCAAGGGCGACTCCGAGCTCGTAGTTAACCATGTCATGAAAGCCTCAAGCTACCGTGATCCAAAGATGGAAGTCTATTGCCAAAAAGTTCGCAAGCTCAAAGATAAGTTCAACGGGCTCGAGCTCCACCACATCCTACGCCATGACAACGAAGCGGCTGACTACCTCGCCAAAATGGCCTCGGGGAGAGACCCTGTACCCAACGACGTCTTCCTTGAAGTCCTCACCGAGCCAACCATTAAGATTAAAGAAGATGCCGACCCCACGTCCGACACCCTGGTCGGCTAGCCGCCCCATACAGTCTCAACCCCGGGGTCGGAAGTGATGGCCGTCATTCTCGACTGGTACCAAGATATTTTTTCCTTCCTCCAAGACGGCACGCTTTCGACCGACACCAACGAAGCCCGACGCATCTCTCGACGATCAAAAGCCTACACCATCATCAATGACGAGCTATACAAGCGAAGCACTAGCGGTGTTTTTCAACATTGCATTCCTGGGGATGAGGGTCGGCATATCCTCGACGACATTCACTTGAGAATTTGCGGGCATCATGCCGCCCCAAAGACCTTGGTGGGAAAATCCTTCCGCCAAGGATTCTACTGGCCTACAGCAGTCACTGACGCTGAGCAGTTGGTCCGCACCTGCCAAGGATGCCAGTACTATGCCCGACAGACCCACCAGCGGACCCAAGAACTCCAAACGATCCCGATTACGTGGCCCTTTCTGAAAAGCGCCCGGGGGCTTCACCTGTCGCCGTCGACAAGTTCACCAAATGGATTGAAGCCAAGCCGGTGCCCTCTATCAGCGCCGGTCGAGCGGTCGAATTTTTCTACGATATCATCTGCCGCTTTGGGGTCCCGAACTCCATCATCACCGACAATGGTGCACAATTCACTGGTTGACAGTTTCACGAATTCTGTGAGGAGTATCACATCCGACTCGACTTCGCATCCGTGACTCATACGAGGACCAATGGGCAAGTCGAACGCACCAACGGCATGGTTCTCCAGGGGATCAAACCCTGAATCTACGACAATATTGAGAATGCGGCCGAACGCTGGGCCATGGAGCTCCCCTTCGTGCTTTGGGGCCTGTAACCTGATGACGGGTTTCACTACGTTCTTCATGGCATTCGGCGCCGAAGCCGTCCTGCCGACCGACATCGACTACGATCCCCTGCGAGTCCGGGCTTACAACGAAAAGCATCAGAAGCTGCACGATAAGACGCCCTAGATCAACTCGACGAAGCACACGACGTAGCTATCTTGCGATCGGCCAAGTATCAGCAGAGTCTTCGTCGGCTACACACTCGACGGATCAAGGGTCGGGCGTTCAACATCGGCGACTTAGTCCTGAAGAGAGCCCAAACCAAGGCCGAGAAGCACAAGTTGTCACCCCTCTGGGAAGAGCCCTTTGTAATCAAGCGTGTTCTAAGGCCATGCGCCTAAAAGTTGGCGACCGAGAGTGGCGAAGAGATCAAGAACGCCTGGAATATTGAAAACTTGTGTCATTTCTATGCATAATAAAATCAGATAAGTCCCCTGACTAAATCTTATTTCTTTTTGTGTTTTGGTTGGCGGCGCGCGGCCGAAATGCCGACCCCCGCTGCCCGGGGGCTATCTGAGTGTCCCCTACGACATGTTTGCTGACCTCGTAATGTGTTCGTTTGGCCCCGAGGGCTCTTGCCTGATGGTCGGTTCGTACAAGTCTCAAAGTTAAATCTCAACCCGCGCTGGTGTGAACTCCGAAAGTTCCCCCGGGTTGGCGTGATTTAACTAAGAGCAACATTGCGGGCCGACTCCGTCGTTTTTCGCAGGCTTCGCACCTTTCGTTTTCGTTCGTTGGCCCTGTGCCCCGTTCTTGTTCTAAGGCCCCGGCCTGGTCCGCGCAAGTTTCGAAATTAAATCCAAATCCGTGCTGGTGTGAACTCCGAAAGTTCCCCTGGGTTCGGCGTGATTTAACTAAGAACAGCGTTGCGACCCAACCTCGTCGCTCTCAAGATTCGCGCCTCTCTCTTTCGTTCTTGAGCCTCGTTTCTTGACAGTCCTCGGACGTGTAAAAGAAATTATAAGTGCTAGCGTTTGAGTCTTTCCTTGCGGCTAACGATCGACGATCCGGGTTGGTGACGCCCTATGGCTGCATTGAGTCCGATACTCAACCCTACGGGCTATACCCGACCTGGTCGCTCTGTCAACGCCCAATGGATGAAAAAAAACGCAAAGCTACTAAGAATACTTGGCACGAGCAAGGGTCAGAACGCACTACTGCTATTAACATATCTTACAAGTGATGCCCGAAGTACATTTCCAAAAGTCATTATAGGAAAAGAAAAAGAGAGAAGACCTAAACCTACGGGGTTTAGGGTGTTGGCGGAGGACCTTGGGCTCGGGTCGGCATCGAGCCGAACCTCTCCCGCACAAACTCGCTCGTATGGAAGCCGGAGCTGAGATCCGCCGCTCGGGGCCGCAGCACGTCTGTGAGCTCCGGGATCTCCGCTTTTGGGGTGTCGAGAGGGAAGCCTTTGGAGACCCGCGCGAGATCAACGTCCGGATAATGCGCCATCACGTGCGACAGCGCCGGTGTCGCCGCATCTTCGAGGGCGCCAGTCAACGCGGCGGCGACCAGCCTAGGGAGATATCTCATCACGAACCGGGCGCGGTCCGCCGAGACGTTGGCGTCTCGCACCCCGATGAAGATGTTTCAGAACATGCAGCGCACGTCTGCCATCACGTCCTGAAGAGCACCAGTCGCGGCTGAAAAACAGAATGAAGATACGCAATCAACCCCACGGCAACCCTTCATACACGATATACAAAGATACGTACCGTCACGCTCCCTGATGGCAAAACTGGTGGCATTCTACGCGTCCTCCACCTCCTGCCGCGCTCAGGCCATAGCTTCGTCGGAGGACAGGCGCAAGGCATCAAGCTCCGCGGTGAGCTTCTTGACCTCGACGTCCGAGATGACGAGCCTCGCCTCGACGCTAGCACACCGCCCCGCCGCCTCTTTCGCCTTCACCTCCGCTGGCTCGGCCCGCTTGTTGGGCTCTGAACAACACGATCGGCTTCAACTCTCCTATTCTTCAAGAAAGAATGAGGTTGGGAGCAGGGCAGGAGCGTGATACCTACAGACAGCGTTGAACTGCAGCTGCGCAAGCTCAGCGGCGTACTGCTTCCTCTCCTCTCGGGCCGCGTGAACCTCTGCTCGAGCTGCCCGGCGTCTTGCCGCGCCGCCGAGGTATCCTCCTGTGCGGCCTTGAGCTCGCGGCGAAGCCGGTGGGTGTCCTTCGTCAACACTTCTCGGTCGGCCCGAGCCCGGTCCAGCGCCACGCGGAGGGACTCCACTTCAGCCCGCAATGCCGGGTCAGACAGAGACTGACCCAGCGTCTGGAGCACAATCCGCTGCAGCAACACGCCTTAGTACCACAATAAAAGGTTAGTTACCGTGAAATTCTGAGTTGTCACTAACTTACCCGTGATTTTTGCACGGCCGGGTCGCGGAAGATGTTATGACCTGCGGCCAGTCGGTCGAGGAGCTTCTTCATGTCCTCGCCGACCTCAAGGATGATGTCAAGGACATCCCCCATCAAGCTATCGTAGTGACGCGTGGCTCGCACTGACGCCTCGCCTGACGGGGGGTCCGACACCACCCGTTCCTCCGAGGCCGGAGCCCCGGAACCACCAACACCGGCCGTCGCGACAATTGTAGCCGTAGTGGCCGTCTCCACCACCTCCTCGCCAACTATCGTCGTCAGCCCTGTGAACGTGGCGGCAGGGGAGGGTGCTTGACCGCCTCCGCTGACCACTGTGGCAGCCTAAACGGCTCCCACCTCGATGTCCCCCTCGGCGCCTGCAGCCAAAGGAGACGGAATCGCTGCCTCCTCCGCAGCCTCTTCCTGACCCTCGGCACCTGTGCCCAAGGGGGGAGGATGCGGGTCTTCCGCAACCGCTGCCCCCCCCCGACCCTCAGTAGGAGCCAAGGGGGGCTGCACAACTTCTTCGTCACCCACCGGCACGTCGGCTGATGGGTCTTCCCGCTGGGGACTTGGACATGGCAAGGCCATTGGAACACCCACCACCGTCGCTGCTGTGGAGTCTGGCCCCTCTTCATTGGCTCGCGACGTGAGGCACGTCGTGGCCAGAGAAGCAGTAGTCACCCTACGAAAAATAAGCAAAGTAAGCCCACTAAACAGCTAATATGCGGAACGATAAAAGATTGCGAGCGTAGGAACTTACGCCTTCAACCGGCGGATCGAGATGGCCCTAGTCGTCTTCGATGGCGACTGTACATTGCCTTCAACCCTCTCGGACAGCAGCACCAGATGAACAACCGGTGGAGGGGACAGGGATGACGCTCTGCCCGCCAAGCCTGATCCTCTTCAGGGGGGACCGAGGCGCCGGGTCTGACTCGGTGTCCAACCCCAAACCCTCCAGGATGTCGTCCAAGTCCTCGGACGACGACACAGTGATGGGATCGCCTCCCGCCACCTGCGCGGCCAAGGCGGCCACCTCCTCCCGCATCGGTTGAGGGCCGGAGCAAGAACCTTTGTGACGAGCCCAGCCGGCTTCGAAGCCGCAGCTGTAGCCAATGATCTCATCCCTTGGGTCGGGCCTGGCACTGGGCGGACGGCCACCGGAGACGTCGGCGCCGAAGGAGAAAGGGCGCCCGAGGGAACCACCGCCGGGACACTCGAAGAGGACCCATCTGCCTGAATCGATATAGGTAAAAGGGGTTGATTGACGAATACAATCATCACGAAGAAGTAACGAACACTGTAGGAAGGACCAACTTACCGGACACACAAAGGCTCCGGCCCTCTCGTGAGGGCCGCCTCCTCGTACCCTTCGAACAAGCGGGTGACGCGGCCCGCAATATCTTTGTCCGACAGCTCCTCCCCAAGCACCAGGCGCGTGGTGTCTTGGGCGCCGGTGGACGCGTGCATCTCGTGAACATTGATGGCCGACAACCCAGCCTCCCAAAGCTCTCGGATCTGCATGAGGAGTGGACCAGTGCCTGCACGTCCGCGTCCGACGGCGGGGAAGTCCACGCATCGATGGTCGTGGCGGTCTCGTCAGAGTACACCGGCATGCAAGGGGCGACATTGCCGGCGTAGAACCACTCGCCGTCCCAGCCCTTCAGCGACTTCTTCAGGGGGACCTCGAGGTACTCCCATGCACACGTGCTCCGGAGGCAGATCTCGACGCATCCGTAACGGCGGCTGGTGCGCGCGCCGCCCAGCCGCGTCACATTGAAGAAGTACCTCCATAGTTGAGCGTGTGGAGGTATCGCGAGGAAGGCCTCGCAGAGATTGATGAAGAGTGCGATGTGGAGCTCCCCATTCGGGTTGAGGTGGTGGAGGCGAACCCCGTAGAAGGTGAGGAGCCGGCGAACGAACTGACAAGTCGAAAGCCCGAGCTCGCGGTCGTGGAAGGCAAGGAAGGAGGCGATTTCTTCCGCCGCAGTTTCCAGGACTTCATGCTGCACCGCCGGCCTCCAGCTGATGGCGTCCTGCTGCTGAAGGAACCCCTTCTTCACACGGTCGCTGAGGATGTCGGCGGAGACAGTGGATGCTTTCCACTTGGAGGCCATTGTGATGACGATAGGGACGAGGATGACGAACGGCGAGACGAACAGAAGCAACGAAAGCAAAGAGTTCGGAGAAAGCAGGAGCACATGGAAGATGAAGGCAAATGGCAAGGATGGGTTTCGAAAACCCACTCGGCCACCTTTTATAGCCGCGGGAAGTGGACGGTTCCGTCCCCTCGATTCTCGGGACACGATCCTACGAAGCGATCGGAATTAACTCCCGCGTCATGATGGGCACCCGAGCCATCGGGCACCCGCAGTTTTCGTACCCCACCCGCCGACGGGTGGGTCCGGCGTGAAGCCCTCATTGCGTCTGCCAGTCAAAGTGACGTCAGCTTGCTCACACACCTCTGCTGGGCACAGTGACCGCCAGGCTTGCGCCGGACGGACGTGACGCGTGCGTACGGGCCCTGGCGGTTCAACTTTCGAAAGCCACTCGCTTCGCTACAAATGGTAGCCCTGTCGGGGTGCCCTACAGGTCAAACAATAGGCCATGCACCGATCATCTTCTCACCCACCAACCGACGAGTGGGCCAGGGGCAAATACTCGTTGCATCCGCCGGCTAGAATGATGATAACCCAACTGCGCACGCCTGCCAGGCGCGGTAATTGCCTGGCTAACGCCAGATGGACAAGACGAGCACGGGCGAGTTACTGCGCGGAGCGACGATTCAAATTTCAAAATCCATTAACTGTCCTGCACGTGGACACAATGGGACCAAACCCGTACTTCTGGGCAGTCGTGGGTCGACTATCGAACCGTTCGGTTCGACCCCTGCCCTCAAGCGTTGATCATATAATACGGCCAATCCGCTTGGTCCATCCTAGGCGCAAGTACTGATCACGAACATACGACTGGTCCGACCGGTCTGTTCTAGGCACTTAACACAAACCCGGTAACAAGCGCAGCCGGCCCCGACTCTCAATGGTCGGGGAGTTCAAGTCCCGCCTGACTGACCCGAATCAATCAGGAGCGAAGGGCATCTGAATCGATAAAGTTTCATCAGACTCCCGATTGACCCTATGGCTCGCTCGGAGGCTCGTGGTCTATGCCCCGTAGGATCGATTGCAGCACGACAACGACTCAGATCCCCCGACCGACCCTACAGATCGCCCGAGGGCTCAGGGCTACGCCCTACGGGCGCATCCGTAGGGTCAACTCCGAAGAGCAATGATGAACCCGATCTCCCAACCGACCCTTCGAATCGCCCGGGGGCACGGGGGCTACGCCCTATGGGCACGCTCACGCGTATCCGTAGGAACGACATGAAGAAACCACGATGAAGCAACTACGACAACGCATCAGACCCCCCAGCCCACACTCCGGCTCGCCCGGGGACTCGAGGGCTACGCCCTACGGGTGCGCTCTCGCACCCGTAGGACCGATGATCGGAAATCAACTTCACAGATCAGCCCCGCACCGCCCCAACAGGACTGCAAACAGTGCAGGGCTCGAGGGCTACTGTCGGGGTCATATCCTCAGGTACTTACGGCCCGTGGTTACTCAATGACCCAAGTTACAATCTATGGCCCATTGACAACGACCGGCCCATGTTCTTCGTAGTCCCAAAGGAAGAGTCCCGTAAGATTTCACGAAGCCCAACCAGAGGGTCGGGCGCATCCAATCACAAGAGCCACCCCGACTCCCGTAGGGTCGGCGGCAACGTCACGACAAGGCTTGGCCGCCCGATGGCCAAGTAACTGACTTACTTTCCGATCTCAGGGTCAGGCGACCAACCCACAACAAGGCCCCAGCCGGTACAGAGATTCCTAGTGACTATATAGAGGAGGCAGGGAGGAAAAGCAAACGGTAAAGCAACTTTGTCCCCTCGGCGCTGAACAGGGGACATGCGAAGGACGACAGCTAGCGCCAGAGGACCGTCAGGCGCCACGGAATCGCTAGGAGATCACTCTCGAAGATGCCGTTGGCCCCACCCGTCAGAGGTGGTCCGTTTCCATGGATGCCAAGTTTGGTGGCGGCCCCGCTCGTCAGAGGAAGCTCCGACCCGCGGGGACCAAGTTTGGCTGCGAACCGACATGTCAAAGGACGTTCTGTTCCCTGAGCTTCAACTTTAGTTGCGGCCCCCACTCGTCAGGGAGCCGCCCGTTTCACCCTACTCTGTAACCCCGTCCAGCCTCTATATGAAGGCTCGTCGGGGACCCGTACAACGAGAGGAACAAGAGAGAAAGAGGAGACACATACGGTAAGACTTAGAGATTAGTTTGACACACACTCACATAGGCGCACTAGGGACTCTGGCCGCGTAAGAGCCCTTTCGCCATTGTAATCCACTCGATCATACGTGAGTTCGTCGCATCCGACCCCTAGACGTAGGGTATTACAACCCGTGGTGGCCCGAACTAGGTTACATTCTTGAGTCCATCCGGATTAGGCCATATCGATTAGAAAGAAGCGCACCGTACTCCCTTCGATCGTATAAATTCGTACTGTGCTGGTGTACGAAACACCGACAGTCACCTTGATGCTCCTGGCGCCGCAGGCCTCCTCCACCCGCGCGCACAGACCCAGCCGCAGCCGCGACCCGCGGCATGACGTGCAGGTGGAACCTGAACGAGGCGGTGAGGGCGCTGCCGCTGGAGTCAGACAGCGGCTTGGGCAGCATGGCGTGTGACGTCGTGCGGGACATGCACCTCTACTGCAGGTATACCTGGCCAGCTGGACCAGGCTAAACGCATCGGCACGTGGGTCATTGGTTTTGCCCCGACCCAACTCGGCTGGTGGCCATATGAGCTGTGCGGGCTCGAAGTTCAACATGAACCATGCTTGGACCTAGCTTTAGGCCCGTTGGCTCGTCACGGGCTGTGCCTGTTTAGCTCTGCTACAGGACCCGTAAGCCCGTATGGCCTGGCATTACCCGGCACGGATCACTTGGATCGTTTATCATTTTTTGAAGGTTTATATTAAAAATATATAATTTGATATATTTATGTTTAAAATTTATGATTTTTTAACATTATATAATTAGTTTTAGTAAATTCTCGAAAAAAATAATATTTATTTTTCCCCGTACTCCGAGCTGGCCCGACCCGGATCGTGAAAAATTAGTCGAGGCATGCTTAGGCCTGGCTAGTTCGCCCCAAGGCTGGTACAGCACGGCCTGATCAGCTAACCGGGCTATGCTTGGCCGTCTCGGAGTCGATCTGAGCCCGACCGGACCTGTGCCGTGCCAGCCCGGCCTGTTGGCCAGCTCTAACTGCAGGTGTTAGTTCTGGCCCGTGCACGCCGTGAACCCAAACCTGATCTCTTGGTAAGGCCCGGCGACAGTGCGCGGAAGAAATCTTCCGCGTCGGTTTACAGAATGAGATGGGTGTTATTGGGCCAAGGGAGTATTCTGCCTATGATTGTTTACACTATGGACCGTGCTTCCATAATTTTGTGACGATGGCTCTATTGACAAAACTGTTTCGTCATAGAGCTTGTGCATTTACAGAACGTATATGGGCTCATGGATTTGATTTTTTTGGTTAAAAGGCTAAATACTCCCTCCGATGTCAAAAAAAAAGAAGTCGTTTTGTACAATGTTTTGGTCGAATAAAAATTACAAATACTTTTTAATTTATTAAATTTAAAAATGTGATAATCTAATGATGATATTTTTCTTAAAAAATACTTTCACAATAATGTATATATGTCACTTTTCAATAAATATTTTTACAGGAAATAAGAGCCAACATTAAGTTTTGGGACCGTGTCATTGTCAAAAATTTATTTTTTTATACCGGAGGAGTATTTATAATACCTATATAATTGCACCCACTATCTCATCTCTCATGAAGCCACATCATCATTTTTATTTGCACCGTTTGATCACAACCCTTCCAACCATCTCAACCGTTCATGATTTAAACTTCTACCTCCTCATCTTCTCTCGCTTCGGACCCTCCATTCAACCCAACTCTTCCACTACTCCCTGGCAAATAACTGTGCATCTCCGTTGTAAATGGACCTCTATTACACCCCACATCCATCTCTTCAACTTCCAGACTTCCAGCAATGCATTGCACTAGCATGCACGTATTGCTGGACATCAAAATCCAACCGCTCTTCTGTTATTACGCCCAATCAATCAGCCGTTACAATGCCTCTAATGGCATT
>BCLG01005731.1:11816-21951 GCA_001602295.1 Zoysia matrella | reverse complement strand
TTTGGCCCAACGGCCTTAATGGGCCCTTGACCTAATCGCGCCCTGATCGGGGGCGCCCAGCCCATTATGGCTGGTGGGCCCCTGTCGCCAGCGTCACAATAAATAGAGGGGGGGCCGGCCGGAACTCATGACCTAAGTTCATCCGTACCGCCGCACCCCACCGACATCCCTAAACCCGATCTGTGAGGGAGCGCTGTGCCGACGGGAAGCACCACCGCCACGACGACCGCCGCCACCGAGAGATCGACGACGTCGCCGTGACTCCAACGGCACTACCCTCTCCACCGACCGACGCTGCCCAAGCGCAGAGGACCGCACCGACAAAGGGCAGATGGCCGGATCGTCTTCCTCGACTCCGGCGACCGGATCCGAAGATATTGACCACCTCCGAACCACAGATCTATTTCCGACACAGATACTCTCGAATCTACACTCCTAGACCCAGAGAAAAGATATCTGCAGCATCATCTTAAAACCAAATTAATCCTATTAGGTTTCCTTTGGAACACAAGAAAATTTTCTTTTCAATATTTTCCCTGTGAAACTAAATTGATTAAAATTCCTATGTGATTTCCAGAAGATTGTTACGTCTTTCTAACGATCTTATCTGTATCCAAAGCATGTCTTTCCTGCTTTTTAGATTAGATGGCAAGCTGAACACTATAATTAATGAAGCAGGCCTATGGCCTACATACATGTTGCTCCTCATTGAGTAGGCACGTTCAGCTTCTGAAACTGGTGTTGTAGCATCAAATGGAGGATTTTGGAGGCGTCTAGACTTTGCACCGGCCAACACGGCTAGTTAGTAGCCCTTCTGGTGACTGGTGCAAGATTAGTTGACGATCAGTGTCCAGGTTAAGTTGGGTCCCGTCCTGTGTGCAAACATGTCGGCCGTGAAAAACACTGGGAGGGGCAGGAGGACCCAGGGATACCGCCGGAGGCACAACACAACACATGCGTACGTATATCACGATAGAAAGAGCTAAAGCAAGACTAGGGTGCTCTATGTTGAGACACGTAATTAACGAACGAAGAGGTGGGAGCATTGGAGTAGCTTTCAACTTTATCAACCTATCAACATCGACTTATCTGATCGAAAACTGTGCGGATTCCACTACCGATTGAACCGTGTAACTCGATATGGTTTCGATTGTGAAAATTAAAAAAAAATCAGATTCTAACGAACGGAGGAGAGTTCTTTGAGAATTAATTTGAAACGGGCCTCCGAGCGAGAAATAGAACCGCGCGTTCAGAATAGCTTTCGTCGATGAGGAACCTAAACAGGTGATGATCAGCAACATCTCCCAGAACTTGGGAACCGGAGGGTTCTTATGGTCACCCTACACATGTAACCTATATAGATTACCACGGCCCTTGACGCTTAATGGACAGCATGCAGAATGGCAAACCCCCACCAAGCTTGTCCACCGCTTGATTAAGCAGACCACGGCACATGAACGGGTTCTACGTTACTCATTTTTTTCTCGCTTGTAAAGAAAAAAAAGTATGCATACTACAGTACTCCACTGTGCAAGCATGTGTGAAACCGGCATCTGTACCCGTCCGTGTTCGTGCAAGAACGCGGAATGTTTGTCGCACTCCATCCAGATCCGCGCGACCACCCACGACCCATGCTGGGACGACGACGACTCCTCCACGATGTGACAAGCAGGCTACGCGTTTAAGTTGCAAGTGAGGTGCATATTATTATGAATCTGTATATCTATATCTATTTTGTTAAATTTATGTTAGTAGCTCGTGCGGATTAACGATATTTATTTCGTGACTTAATAATAATTTGTTCGTAAAGCTCACTGAACAAGCGGTACATCCATAACAATTCGTAACTTTATTATGTTTGTTTTATTTATATTAATTTGCATAAAGTTGTTTACTATTATTTAGAATATTCTTTAAACAAGTTTTAGTCAAATTCGGTGAAATTTTATAGTGTGACATGAGATTTTAATTCTAAGTCCAACTTTAAACTCACTAGAATAAATAAAAAATTATGATTTTAAAGTTACTAATATTTTAGATTAGTTGTATATATAATAATAGAGTGATAAATTATGTTGAGTGAAAAAGTTATTTTCATAATGATTATATATTTTTTTTATGTTAAACGATGCGGTTTACAAGTTTCTGCAAAGCTTACCTATTTAATTTAGGGCTAGTCATGCGGCTCGCCCGTGAAAAGTACCTGCCCCACTTGCAAGGACGGGTCCAAAAAGCTGCCGCGCCACGCGCGGCCGCATCGACCAGACGAACCGGCTCGCCAATGGGCTAGCTAGCCGCCGGGGACGCGCGCGGCGGATGGTCGGACGGGAGTACCAATCAGGCCAAGATGCCCGCGCGGCGGATGGTCGTCGTACTCCGACGTGCCCGCGCGCCTCTCGTCCGGCCATGCTGCGCGTTGAATTCGCCACGCTCTCACACATGGGTTCGCACGCACGCGGGCCCCTTGCACGCCACGCCGCAGCAGCAGCCGCGGCCTGGCACACTGGCTGGCGCTGATTGGCACGGCGCGCGACGGAAGGGGGCCACGCTGGGCTGGCTGGCTCGGTAGCTCCAGTCCCGCTGCCGCCAAACCCCATGTTGTTCGTCAGCCGAGCGCGCGGCGTGTCGGTGCGCTAGTGGGACGCCGAGCGCGGCCCGGCGGACTGGACCCAGTCCGCGGACCCGCGCACGCGACGATGGACCGCGGTACACGTACGTTGCTGGTGGGGAGCACCGGGACGGCGCCGTGTCTCCGGCTGGCGCGCTCGCGCAGGCGGACGCGGAAGCCGCGAGCCCGGCAACGGCACATGCATGCACGGAGTGTTGAGCTCAGCATGAAGGACAAGGCGGGTCTTGTGTCTCTGCTCCGGTGGGACGCGAAACTGTTGACGGTCAGAAAACTGTGCCGTGGGAACGTACGCATGAAACGGTACGATGAATTCACGTGCTTCGTCAGTCAACTTTATCCAATGGAAAGAAAATGCTGTTGTGGGCATATGCGTTGTTCTACGGTTTTTATGTCCTACCTGTGGACACTGGCCACCTTTTCTGGTCGGACCCGAGCTCTGCTTGCAAACGCTAGGCCGTGTCAGAGCAGTGTCGACGCCCTGATAGCAACCACGTCACTGGAAATTACAACAACGATTGAACTAGGACGAGTGCATCGTGGGTAGACCGGATGTCGGGCTTGGGATTTGCATTCTGGGTCAAAGTTCGTACAACTAACATTATCTGGACATGTGCGTAGTATTCTGTACATAATAGATTGCCCACTGTTCCGAACATGCAGTTTCCTAAGGGCATCCACAGCGGAGAAACAAAACCGGTAGCAAGGATTCTTATGCGAACTCAATATTGTGGAGGCTGGTAGTAGCGTCGGTCACATACCAGTAAAAGAGTTGATTTTTTAACCAATATATAAATCCTAACTTATAACTCTACATTGTACAAATCAAAACAGCTATTACTGACTGAAATCTTACTACCGAAGTCGATAGCAAACATTGTTGTTGCTCCAAGTGTAACGATAATGTAGGTGTACCAGTATGCCAACATGCCGTGGAGCCTGCCCTGCATGTGCGTTGTGTTGCCGCCTCATCCTTCTATGTTCGACTATTATTCGTAGCTGCTACATGAAATTATTATTATGAGTTCTTGTGTCCCTCAAGAGTCTGAGACCTCTTGGTTTACCAAAGTTGTGAGTACGCGAGCATGCAGGATTTCAGGGGCGAAGCTGTGTCCTTATTGGGGTCAGCTGACCCTGATAAACTTTGATAAAATCAAAGTAAATTAGTACTTAAGCAATATATGACACCAGTAAGATAAAGGGGCTGACCTCAATGGAGACCTCGTCTAGCTTCACCCCTACAGGAGGATTTCATAGATTTGTCTGCTCGATTCAGCTAGAAGCGGTTGTAGTTTTGTATAGCAAAAACTAGTTGAATCCTACATCCACAGTTAGGGATGCATATTTTCATTTTTTTTTTTGAGGTCGGTTCATGATTCAAAAATTCTTCCCAATGAACTAGGAATCTATCCTTGCCTAAATTAATCGTATAAATATATTAAATGACCTATAAATACCCAATAGGTACTCAATTTGCATCTCTAACCACAGTCTGCAGCCTCAGCCGCAGCATGGCATCTGAGCATGCTCTGTTTATCTTTTTTTTAGTAAAAAAAAAGCCCTGTTCTAGCTGCTGACAAAACAATCGGGGAAACAGATATCTAAATGATGACATCGGGAGCCCAATCGGCCCAGCCCAATTCGTTGGGAATTATGGGCTGGTTATGAAAATTGGGGCTTTGCTCCTTCCGTCAAGACTGTTGAGTGGTTCTTCGGAATAAAAAACAACAATACGTCGAGTAGTATACATGATACAAACAGGCCCACCACACAGTATAGGATGAGTTCGGCTGCCCTTAATTTTACCGCGCGTTTTACTGTAGTACTACTCCGTCCCTAAATTTTTGGATTTAGTTAAAGTCAAACTTCTTTAACTTTGATCATTAATAATATAAAATTAATAATGTTTTATCATATATAAATTATGTTATTAGATTCTTCATTAAACATACTTTCATAATATGTAATTTTTTATAAAAAAATTATTTAAATTTATAGATATTATTAGTCAAAGTTGATAAAGTTTGACTTTGACCGAATCCAAAAATACTTATATTTAGAGACGGAGAGAGTACACAGATGCTACAGTAAAAATAATGAAACGGCTGCTGCAGCGTAGCTGCAATCCGCCGCATGTACCTCATCCGAACGCGCCCATAGTATACAGCGTAGAATGATGCTGCGCTGCATCAATACAACGTCACCGCGTTGTAGGAGTACCTCACTGAACGGTGGGTCAAGAGGCAAAACTTGTACAGGCTCCGAACAATGGTGCTCCTCCCCACCAATCGAGTCGCGCCAAGGATGCGAAGCCACTCACAAAACTGACGTGGAAGCCACCGATTGGTCCGCACACGCGTCCGTCTTCCTCCGTCCCCTGGCAGCAAAACTTAAATCGCAGCACCACGACGAGCCCGATCGTGCCCCATCTCCTCCAGCTTCCAGAAGCTTCGCCACTCCGCCATGCGTCCCGCCTTTCTCGCCGCGCTACTCGTCGTCGCCGCAGCGGCCGCCTCTCCGGCCGCCGCGCTATACTCCGCCGGCTCCCCCGTCCTCCAGCTCAACCCCAGCAACTTCAAATCCAAGGTCTCGCTCACTCGCCCGACTCCCCGATCCCCCACACCACCTCCAGATCTGCATCGGCTCCTCCATTTTCGGAATGAGGGGGGTGTGACGCCCTTTTCTTTCGGTGCAGGTGCTGGAAGCGAATGGGGTGGTGCTGGTCGAGTTCTTCGCGCCGTGGTGCGGTCACTGCCAGCAGCTGACGCCCGTGTGGGAGAAGGCCGCCGGCGTGCTCAAGGGCGTCGCCAGGGTTGCGGCGCTCGACGCAGACGCGCACAAGGCGCTCGCGCAGGTCAGCGTGCCTCCACTTTGATACTCTCGTTGACTTGGGATTTGCTCACGCGTGCGCACGCTGATCTGCTTGTTCAGTGGAGTGATCTCGGCATTGGTTGCTGCGATTGCGCTGTAATTTGGTCGTGTTAGGTGATTACTGTTTATTTCTGCACGTATGATACCAGTACCAGTCTGAAACCTGTGATCGCCGATTTATTGCCAGAAATTGCATATAAATTCTGCACCAAAACAATATGTATGCGCCCTATTTATGCATCACAAAATGTTGCAAACTGAGAAATATGTGAAATGTGGTGTCAGTAGTTTCATGTAAGACTTCGGAGGTTAGGAACAATACAATCTAACTAGGTTCATCGAATTAAGCTATTATGAATTAGCAGTTTGTATGTAATTTGAACTCAATTGAACTAATTATGCTTCACATTGAAATTTAACTGTGTCAGGTAGAACCGTAGAAGCCATCAGTTCAGTATAATCCTGATGTTTGATGTCATACTTGCACTATCTGTAATGTTTGTGTTTGGCACATGTTTTGGTTCTGGGCTTTTTATTTATATTATTTGAGATGCATTTTATGCTACTGTAGCTCATAAAGCAGTCATCATGTGAAATAAGCCCACAAGTGATGGACTCGAAAGCACCCTACTTGAGGAAAATAAACAAGATTGGGTATAAGTGTGACAGATACATATTCTCCTGATGGACCTATAATAGAATGCTTTGGATGCTATATTGTGAAATTAAAGGATGGATGATTTTGAATTAACTAATTTTTGGTACCATGCCTGTA
Organism: Zoysia matrella; assembly: GCA_001602295.1. Lineage (NCBI taxonomy): Eukaryota > Viridiplantae > Streptophyta > Magnoliopsida > Poales > Poaceae > Zoysia > Zoysia matrella. The sequence continues at coordinate 15,679 of BCLG01005731.1, read as the reverse complement.
GTAGTTTTATCTTATTTGATATATAGAATAGATATAGATAATCTTCTGTTTCACTTCTCTAGGCATCCCTCTGGGATGAATAGCTTGACAACAACAAATTTGACCTCACTTATAATCCACTTATTGAAGTGCTTAAGGTTCATATGTTTAGCTGACGGTTTTCCGACCATCAGTGGCGAAGCTAGGCTGTAACAAAGAGTGGTGCCAATATGGCACTTATGCCCAAATTTGAAGCAATTAGTTGGTGTTAATGTGGTTCTTAGTGCAAATATTTTTATCTAGTCCGGTGACGATGCACCAGGGTAACATATCCTGGCTTCGCCAATGCCGACCATGATATTTATTTTCTTGCTCTTGCAGGAATATGGAATCAGGGGCTTTCCAACTATAAAGGTATTTGTCCCTGGTAAACTGCCGATTGATTATCAAGGGGCAAGAGATGTAAAGCCAATTGTGGAATTTGCTTTGCAGCAGGTTTGTTGAAGTGAATCCTATTTCCGTCATTTTATTTTCTTTTGTTAGTTCATTGAATTTTTTCAATTGCATTTGTTAAGTTCCAGATATTAACTTATTATGCTATTTTATATGGTTTTGTGATAGCCAATATATCACTGTAATCCTATGTATGTTTTGCAATTTGCAATGGACAGGTCAAGTCCCTTCTTAGAGATAGGTTGAATGGAAAGGCTTCAGGAGGGTCAAGTAGCAAGACATCTAGTGGTCCTGGCGAGAAAAATGAACCTAGTGCATCAGTAGAGCTGAATTCACGCAACTTCGATGAACTCGTCATCAAAAGCAAAGATCTTTGGATCGTGGAATTCTTTGCTCCTTGGTACGTACCTCAGTGTACAGAATGTACTGTTCTTGAGGTTACTTGTTTAATTATGTGTTATTACTATCTTGATGTATAGCATTTGGATATACCTCAAAGAATAAAAAGAAAGAAAACAATGTAGCTGCTCAGATTTATTTGCTGTCTAGCCATAACTTATGAGGTGCATTTTAGGCTTCCATTCAGAAGGTCATGTTATTTTGCTTTTCATTTTTCTGTATCTATTTTTTTTCATGTTCAACAATATCCTTGATTAACCCTTAGGCAGCTCCAGAAATTAAACAAATACGGAAGCAGTTCATTATATTGATTTAGTAACATATCTGAAGGTATAACTTTAATTATATCATATGATCTCAAAAATATTGTTGCAAGTATCTTTTTCTCAAGCATATGGAAGGCATGTTTCTGGTTGATTATTGCTTGCTTTAGTGGCTGTGGTTTAAACTCGAGCTCTTTTGAAATGTTTATATTCATTAATTGGTTTGCTTTCCCTTCTGCAGTAGCTTGTTACTAAAAGGTAGTAATTGGTTAATACTGTTGACTGAATTCAGTATTGGACTCATCAACTCTATTCTCCTTTATCCAGGTGTGGGCACTGCAAGAAATTGGCACCCGAATGGAAAAGGGCTGCAAAGAACTTGAAGGGCCAAGTGAAGCTTGGCCATGTGGATTGTGATGCTGAGAAGGTAGTTTTATTTGTTTGTGGATTGTATCTTTAGGTTCTTTTGCAATCACTCTTTTTTGCCAAAAACCTGTGTTCTGTTTTTACTATGCTTCTTTTCGAATAAATTTCTTCAAATTATTTGATTTGAAAAAATGTACTGAAGTGGAATTAGTTTTAGAAGCTGATAACGAGGAAAATGCCCATTCAATTATTTGTCATTTCAAGTTCTTGCTGAGTTTTTGTCATTTGATTATCAGCATGACTGCAACAAAGGACTGCAACTCTTTTCCCTCAAACACGCAAGAGAATTGCGTGCCATTTCATTTCAAAAGCAAGCATGCATGGCATATTACACCTCTTTGTTTCATGAAGTATTTCTAATTTTAGTTATCTGGTTTTTGTATTTACAGTCCTTGATGAGTAAGTACAAGGTAGAAGGCTTTCCAACTATTTTGGTATTTGGCGCTGATAAGGAGAGCCCATTCCCCTACCAGGGGGCTAGAGTTGCATCTGCCATCGAGTCCTTTGCGTTGGAGCAGTTGGAAGCCAACTCTGCTCCACCAGAAGTTTTTGAGTTGACTGGCTCGGTAAGACTGGGCTACTAGGCCTTCATGATACTGATAAAATTTCTGGAAATCAGCGTACTCTATGGTTGAAGTTTGATGTGAGTGTTTGGTTTCTATAGGATGTCATGGAAGAGAAGTGTGCTTCTGCTGCCATTTGCTTTGTATCATTCCTTCCAGACATACTTGATTCGAAGGCAGAAGGAAGAAACAAATACCTTGAGCTCCTATTATCCATAGCAGAGAAGTTCAAAAAGAGTCCATACAGGCAAGTGTCAGCTGAACTAATTATGTGGGACTTACCTTTTTTTTTTTTTGAATGGGCTTGCCTAAATTTTTAATTTGATATCTTTGAAAATAGGAAACAAAGCAACAGTTAATCAATACTGCAGTTATTATTGGACTTGTAAAAAGAAAACTGAATATTACCATTTGACATTTTCTGGTGTGTATTTCACATACTAGCATATAGCCTTAAAACAGAGATCATATGCTGTGGTGGCAAATGTGCCGTGGCAATGTTCCATGCTTGGAAAGCTCCTCTTTTGCTTAAAGTAGTGCACATCCTGAGTTGAGCTAGGAACCATGGCCTTGCAGTTTTGTATGGACAGCTGCTGGCAAGCAAGATGAACTTGAGAAGCAGGTTGGAGTGGGTGGTTATGGCTACCCAGCCATGGTTGCTCTCAATGTGAAGAAAGGTGCATATGCTCCACTTCGTAGTGCTTTCCAGCGTGATGAGATCATGTAAGTTCCCTGTTTATAACCTTGTCAGGTGTTTTAAGTTCATTTGCTAGATGCTTGACACAAAATGTTCCTTGTGCCGTGCAGTGAGTTTGTAAAGGAAGCAGGTCGTGGTGGAAAGGGAAACCTTCCTCTGAATGGTGTCCCAACATTAGTTCAAACCGAACCATGGGATGGAAAGGACGGAGAGATTATCGAAGAGGATGAATTCTCCCTCGACGAGCTCATGGGCGATAGCACCCCAGTAAACGATGAGTTGTGATTCTGATAATTCTGGAAATAGTACCCGTGCCCTTTAGACAGGCTGTAAATCTGAGGAACACTAATGTTTCACTTGTTTTCTGGTAAACTGTAGTACAATTTAAGTGGCAAGATTTTCAGTTTTTGGATGCTAGAATCATTTCGAATTAAAGAGTTGATGTGATAGGCATCGTTTCGTTTCTTTTATTATTCCCTGAAATAAAAGTCAGCTTTGATACGGAAGCTTGTCTCGACAAATGATTTCTGTTCCGGGCTGCCCTTATGTTCCGTTTGGTTGTGCTGAAGCAGACAACGAAACATAATGGAGTAGCAGCAGCTGGAATGTTGGATAAGGGAGTGTTTGGTTTAGCCGTGAAAAAAACAGGTGTAATGAAAAAATAGCTGTAAAATATAAGTTGTAAAAAATAAATATGAGTTGTGAAAAAGTTAAAAGTTGTTTGGTTAAAAATAACTGTGAGATTATCAAATTATAAGATAATATATGATTATAATAATTATACTTATATAATCATAAAATAATTATATTTATATTACATAATTATAATTATAGTAATATATAATTATAATTACAATTTTGTAATATAATTATATATAACTATAATTACAATTATGTAATATAATTATATATAACTATAATTATGTAAAATATATAATTTTAATAAAAGTGTAATTATAATTATGTAATATATATAATTATAATGAAAGTATAACTATATTTAATTATGCAATATAAAATTATATATAATTATAATTATGTACTATATATAATTATAATTATATTACATAATTGTAATTATAT